>JAVXUO010002008.1:0-91445 GCA_033065855.1 Escallonia rubra | reverse complement strand
TCTGCTCGGGCAGAGTGTTCGGACGAGATTCTGCTCGGGCAAAATTCTGTTCGGCCGTTGTCACTCTGCTCGGGCAGAGTGTTCGGTCGAGAATCTGCTCGGGCAAAGTTTTGGTGCCTCCAACGTGTCACGTGTGGGAATTTTGAGCGGGAATTTGAAAATCTTTGAGTTTCCACTACTCTTCAGCTTGTGACACGTGTAGGGTATACGAACCGTTGCGTTTTCCAAGAAACGGTTACTTGGCGTTTCTCTATAAAAGAGAACTTTCACTTCATTTTACCTTCACTCGAAAATTTTTGGGAGCACATTACTCTGCAAGTAAGTCTTTTCTTCTACCATTCCTGTTCAGCACTTCAAGTTTGTCGTAGTCTCATATTTGTAGTAGAAGTAGAAAACATGTCTGATACTTCAGTTTCTAATTCGAGTAGTAGTTCGTCTTCGAGTTCAGAACGAGTTGCAACTTCAGGAAGTGAAGTTGGGACTTCAAATCCACAACCCCCACTACCTTCAACTTCTCAACCATTCCAACCTTCATCCTCTCAACGATTCCAACCTTCATCCTCTCAACCATTACCACCTTCATCTTCACAGCCTTCGCAATTTTTATCTGGAAGGAATCCTTTAGGAGATGTAAAGGATCAGGCCGAAGATAAGGCTAATCCCAAGCCTTGGTATACTGCTGACGAAAAGTCCAGTAAGATGTCGACCGAAGATTTACAGGATTTAATTCGGGAATATCCTCTTCCCGAAGGTTGGTATGCTCGTCTTCCTGGTTTGGGTGAACCAGCTAACTACGGCACAAAGTTTGAAACGGGTGTCTACGAAGAGCAGGTGAAGTCTGGGTATAGACTTCCTCTCCATCCTTTTGCTCTTCGTTTCTTTGAGCATTATCGCATGGCTCCCGGGCAGCTTGTTCCAAATGGTTGGAGAAAGCTTTCCGGTCTCATATATTTGGTCCAGACTTCAGGTTACAAACCAGATGTAACAGATTTTATGAGAGTCTTCTTTGAAGTCTGTTTCGTCAAAGGAGTTGCCAACTGACCCGGATGGTATTACATTCACAGTAGGCAACGACTTTTGAAGGGAGGCCCGAAGTCAAATAAGGGCTGGCATTCCAGATACTTCTTTGTTGGCCGACTGGACAAGGGGGACCTTCCTTTTGACAGAGTGTGGAATCCTTATTGCAAGGATTTCGAAAATCCTGGCAAGCCTACTCCCAACAGCCAGACTAAGCACATACTTAGTCATATTAAACTTCGGGGCGGTCTTTGTATAGATGAGCCTCTTTCGGAGGAGCAATTGGAGTGGGCAAAGATCATACCTTCAAAGCCCATTCCAGCTGGTCTTCTGATTCCTTCTCTTCCTGCTATTCCTAGCGTGTCAACCGCTGAGACCGTTCCTTTAGGTGTGTTTTGCATAAGATATTGGATTAAACTTGATTTCAATATTTATTCCCGTATTGACTTCTTTCTTCATTGCAGAAATGGCTAGCGGTGGTGGAAAATCGCAGCATGGAGGCTTCCTTGGCGTTCTTCAGAAAGCTAAGGGGAAGCGAAAGGAGAAGCAGCTAAGTGTGGAGTTGCTTCCTGCTCTTAAGAGGACTAGAGTCACTCCTTCAAAATGCTCTCCACGGATACTTGAGCAAGTTTCTATTGAGGATGATCCCATATTTCGCCCGAGATGGACACTTAGGCGTGATGACCTCGGGATGCCAGACAGTCAGGTCTCGGAGCAGCATATTCGTCATGGGATTCTTCCCCGAGACAAGGAGGTTTTTCAGAATCAGACCCACGAGACTTTTGCCTGCTCCTTTGCCCAGGCTGTCTATACGGTAACGTCCTTTGTCTCAACTAGGTTTTATGTGTTTGTTTCCAAGTTTCATTCAGCTGCTGACCTTAATCTTCATTCCAGATGTACGCCAGTGGATCTGAGATGTTTTCTCGCTTTGAGATGGCAAGGCAGGTGGCGGCCGAGGAGGCCCAGCTGACAAGAGAAGCGGTCAAGGAAGCACATGAGGCCACCCATCGTGCTGAAGAGCTGAGCAAGCGTGAGGAAGATCATCTTGATCGGATTGCGACTCTGGAGAAGAAACTGGATCGAGTTAAGAAGAGGGCTGCAGAAGAGGTGATCAAAGCTCGAGACCAAGGCATTCACGATTTCTTAGAGGGGAACGCGAGGGATGAATGGCTGAAGAAGCGGACCGAAGATGGTCTGGAGATTTATGAGCTTGGCTTTGTGAAGGCCAAAGAGATGTTTGTTGAGCGCTTTCCTGATATCCCCTTGGATGATTTTGTTCTGCCTGCGGTTGGGTCACCATCTGGGGAGACTGTTATGCCTCCAGAGGCAGGGGATGTTGCAGCTTCTGATCTTCCAGGGGAAGGTCCTTCTGGTGATGCCCCCGAGGCTTAGACTTGTAGCTAGCCTCTTTGTTTTGTTTTAGACAGGTTTTCAATGCCCTCTTAAGGGCTTATATGTAAAACTCTATCTTTTAATTCTATCGTAATTTTACTATGTGTTTCTCATGGTTTTTTGCGTTTTACCATTCACACAGTTTAATCATTTTTACTTTGACTCAAACCCTTTAATCGTCACTTAAAGAGTCGCCAAAGAAGTCGAGCACCCTCGCTCGGCCTATATTTCGAAGATGCAAAAGCTTTGGTGGAGTGACGATGCCCCCATTAACTTTTGTTTCTTCACGGATTTAGATCTATAGCTAATCTGTCTGGCTTCTCTTGTATTTTGTAAAACCCAAGAGTTATACACTCCGTTAAGACAGAGTGCTCGGCCATCACTCTGTTTAAACAGAATGTTTTGGTTCAAATTTCTCACTTTGTTCGGGCAGAGTGTTCGGCCGTCACTCTGTTCGGACAGAATGTTTTGGCTAAGCTTGTCACTCTGTTCGGGCAGAGCGTTCGGCCGTCACTCTGTTCGGACAGAATGTTTTGGCTAAGCTTGTATTACAACAATACTTTTCACAAAATAACTTTATTGATAGAGTAAAAGATAAAGTTTACATTGGATTGCTTAATCAACCCATTTATTCCAAACAATCTGCTAAGGATTATTTTTAAGACATTGGAGTTCTGATAAGGTCTGTGCCCCTTATCTCCCCAAAAAAGGAAGTGTTTTGGCTCGTGCCGAGACATTACTGGTAATATCTGCGCAAGTTCTCTGCATTCCAAGTTCGAGGGATGGATTCTCCAGAAAGTGTCCCTAGTGCGTAGGCACCCGGTTTGAGCACCTTTATAACACGGTAGGGTCCTTCCTAGTTTGGAGATAACTTTCCCGTCGCTGCCTTTGGATCGGAGACTTCTAGTTTGCGAAGAACTAAATCTCCCTCGTTGAACTGCTTGGATCAGACTCTTTGATTGTAATACCGTGCCACTCGTTGTTTTATGACAACAGATCGTGCATGGGCTTGAGTTCGAGCTTCCTCTACCAAGTCAAGATTTGCTCGAAGTCCATCTTCGTTGCTTAATTCGTTGAAGTGTAAGGCCCGGATTGTTGGAACTCCTATCTCAACTGGCAACATTGCTTCCGTTCCATAGCAGAGTAAGAAAGGTGTTTCCCCTGTGACTGAATGCGGGGTTGTTCGATAGGCCTACAATACTTTGGGGAGTTCGTCCACCCATACGCCTTTAGCATCGTCTAGCTTCTTCTTCAATCCTTGTAGGATGCTTCGATTCATGTTTTCAGTCTGTCCGTTGGATTGTGGATGGGCTACAGAAGTGAATCTCAAATCGATCGACAGATTTGTACAAAAGGTTCGAAAGTTGTTGTTGTCAAATTATTTTCCATTATCAACGACCAGAGCCCTTGGTATTCCAAAACGACAGGTGACATTTTTCCAGAAGAATTCTTCACACTTGGCCGAAGTAATGGTTGCCAAAGATTCTGCTTCGGTCCATTTGGTGAAGTAGTCTATTGTCACGATCACAAATCGCCGTTGCCCTGACGCCATGGGAAACGGTCCCAGTAGATCCATTCCCCATACAGCAAAGGGAATGGGAGAAACAATCGAAGTTAAAGGAGCAACTGGTGTATGAGAAACCGGTGCAAACTTCTGACACTTATCGCATCTTCGCGTGAATTCGATTGCGTCTTTCTGCATCGTAGGCCAGTAGTATCCTTGCCTTAAGATTTTCTGTGCCAATGTCCTCCCTCCAAGGTGTTGGCCGCATATCCCTTCATGTACTTCTTGTAATGCGTACAGAGATTCCGATGGGCGTAGACATCTGAGGTAAGGAAGGCTGAATGATTTCTTGTATAAAGTTCCTTCTACTAAGGCATACCGTGCAACTTTGACACGAAGATTCTTCGCCTCATGTCTTTCACTTGGTAATTAGCCTGTGGATAAGTATTTGTCGATGATGTCCATCCAGCAGGGTTCTTGATCTATGATTTCAATGTCTACTTGAGAACCGATACTTTGGTTTTTTAGGAATTCAAGGTATACCGGTTTTTGGACATTGGTTTCTTCAGTAGAAGTAAGCCTTGATAATGTATCTGCCTGAGTATTTTGATCCCGGGGGATCTGGCGGATGGCGAAGTTTTGAAACTTCACTGCTGAGGTTTTAACTAAGTCAAGGTACTGAGCCATTTTTCGTCTCTGGCCTCGTAATCTCCCAAGACGTGATTGACCACCAGTTGGGAATCACTATAAACCGATAGTGAGTCCACTTTTAAGGCGTGTGCTAGCCGTATCCCCGCAAGAAGGGCCTTATACTCTGCTTCGTTATTTGAGGCCTGGAATCTAAAGCGAAGCGCGTATTCAATAGTAAATCCTTCTGGACTTATAAGAATAATGCCGGCTCCACTGCTGCCAATAGATGAAGAACCGTCGACATAGAGATCCCAAGGGTCTGGAACTTCTGAAATTATAAGTTGAGGAGGGTCTTCGGGTAATGTACACTCGACAATAAAGTCTGCTAAGGCTTGAGCTTTAATTGCAGTGCGAGGATTATATTGGATGTCGAATTCTCCTAACTCTACGGACCAATTGACTAGTCTTCCTGAAGCCTCGGGGCTCAGCAATAGCTTTCTAAGTGGTTGGTCCGTCAGTACAATAATGGTATGAGACTAGAAATATGGTCGAAGGCGCCTAGCTGATATGATAAGGGCTAGTGCGATCTTGTCAATCTTTGGATACCTTGTCTCTACATCTTGTAAGACTTTACTGCGACGTTAGTGACTGATAGGTATAGAAATAAATTTTCGCCGGGAAGTGGTTTTGAAAGTAGGGGTGGGGAACTCAAATACGTTTTGAGTTCTTCAAACGACTCTTGGCAGTCATCTATCCAAGCGAAACTTTTTGCTTTTCTGATGGCTTTGAAGAATGGCAAGCACCGTTCAGCTGATCGAGCCATGAACCTTCCCAAGGCTGCGACTCTTCCCGTTAACTCTTGTACTTGCTTGATTGTTTTCGGGGACGTCATGGTTTGAATAGCCTTGATCTTTTATGGGTTAGCCTCAATCCCTCGTTGAGAAACTATGAAACCCAAAAATTTTCCTGATGCGACTCCGAAAGCGCATTTGAGTGGATTCAGCTTCATTTGATACTTTCGAAGGATGTCGAAAGTCTCTTTCAAGTCTTTGACGTGGAATTCTGGCTTTATGCTTTTGACGAGCATGTCATCGACATAAACTTCCATGTTCTTTCCAATCAAATCCCGAAAGATCATGTTCACCAGACGCTGGTAGGTTGCCCCGGCGTTCTTGAGTCCAAATGGCATCACTTTATAGCAGTATAATCCTCTTTCTGTGATGAATGAAGTTTTGGAGATGTCGTCCTTGTGCATCATAATCTGGTTATAACCAGAGTATGCATCCATGAAACTAAGCAGTTCATGGCCCGAAGTGGCGTCGATAAGAAGATCTATTCTTGGGAGTGGGTAGCTGTCTTTCGGGCATGCTTTGTTGAGGTCTGTATAATCGATACATATTCGCCATCTGTCGCCTGTCTTAGGAACCATGACTACGTTTGCGATCCAATCTGGGTAGTGGATTTCTTCAATGAAGTTGGCAGTTTGGAGTTTATCTACCTCTTCTTCAATCTTCTCTTGCCTTTCTGGCGCAAAAGTCCTCTTCTTCTGCTTGACGGGTTTTTTGGATGGATCAACATTCAGCCTATGGGTAATGACTTCAGGATCGATTCCAGGCATGTCTGCAGCTGTCCATGCAAATATATCCGCATAGGTTCTCAATAGGTTCACCAACTCGAGTTTGGTGTTTTCCTTAAGATTCGAACCTATCCGAACTGTTTTGTTTTCCTCTCCGGGATATAGTTCGATGCTAATAAGATCTTCGACTGGTTCTCCCCTTTGCATCTTTGTATCTTCCCGGAGGTCTTCGATAATGAGTGCTTCCTTGTTCTTTGATCGGCATGAAGTCACATAGCATTGACGAGCTGTAGTTTGGTCTCCTTTCACCTCTCCAATCCCTTGTTCCGTGGGGAACTTCATCTTGAGGTGGTAGGTTGACACTATTGCCTGTAATTGATTGAGTGCTGGCCGTCCTAATATGGCGTTGTACGCTGAGGGGACCTTTACCACCACAAAATCAAGCATGAAGTTGGCTTGTGCCGGAGGTGTGCCAATCGCAACTGGGAGTGCAATGATACCTTCGACAGCGACTGGATGATTGGAGAATCCATATAACAGTGTATCCATCTTTCGGAGACGGTTCGCTGGAATGTTCATCTTCTGAAATGCATCATAAAATAAGACATCGGCGGAGCTTCCGTTGTCAATCAGAACACGTTTTACATCAAAGTTCCCAGCTTTCATTGTGATGACTAAAGGATCGTCATGGGGGGTTTTTATACCCCTTGAATCTTCATCGGAAAAGGTGATCGCCGCTACGGGTACTATCTTCTGTTTCTTATTCGGGGGCTGACTCGTTATGCACACTTCTCTGGCGTATGCTTTTCGAGCCTGTCCTGACGAACCTCCTGCTGCTAATCCCCCAGATATGGTATTGATCGTACCCTCATTCTCTTCTTGATCTTCTCTTTCCTCCATGGCCAGAGGTGTCTGTTGTCTTTCTTCTCTAGGAGTTGCAAATTTTCTCAACTGGCCACGCTTGATAAGGGCCTCAATTTCTCGTTTAAGCATCCCGCAATTATCGGTTGTGTGACCATGATCGTTATGAAAGTGACACCATAAATCTTTGTTCCTCTTGTTTGGTCGGGATCTCATTTTGTCTGGCCATTGGAGAGCTTTATTGTCTTTGATCTCGTGGAGAATTTACGATGGTTTTGCATTAAGGGGTGTCATATTTTCTGAAGCAAATCGGTCTTTTGGACGCCGATCATCGCGCTTAGGCTGCTTTGCTGGCTTGCCTCCTTGGGGAGTCATCTCTCAAGCTTGTTTCTTCTCTTTTCCATGTCGTTCTTTGTGTGTTTCCAGGTATTCTTCAGCCTGAATATATTTGTTGGCTTTCTCGAGAAGGGCTTTCATATTACCTGGAGGAATTTTGTTTACAGAGAATGCAAACTTGGATGTTGGTCGGATGTCTCGGAGGAAGGCAGTGTATTTCACGGATTCGTCCAAGTTATCAATTTCCAAAGTAGCTGCGTTGAATCGTCCGACGAAGTATGCCAAAGATTCGTTTTTCTCTTGCACGATGTTTAGCAGACTCGCCGAGTTTTTTCTTCGGGAGCGACTGCTTACAAAGTGTTTTTGAAAGAGATCCGATAATTGGCTGAAGGAGTAGATGGATCTTGGTTGCAGAGACTTGAACCATGCATATGCAGCTTTTCTCAGAGTAGTAGGAAAGGCTCTGCACATAACATCATCTGAAACCTGGAGGAGTAACATGTTCGTTTGAAACTGGTAAACATGTTCTCCTGGATCTCCGGCTCCGTCGTAGAGGTCACATTGAGGCATGCGAAAATTAGGAGGTAGCTTTGCCTTTTCGATGGTTTCGGATAACGGATATCCAGATTTTCCCCTCAGCGGAGATTGTTCTGGGGAGTTATATCTAGGGACCACCTTCCAGGAGTCTCGTTCTCGAGAACGAAACTCAGGCGTCCTTTTTCTGGGTACAGATCTTTGAAAGGTTTTAGCTCTGGTGACCCGTTTGGGGGAGGGGTTGGTTCTGCCTTCGACTGATGGGTCTCGTCGATAGTATGATCCACTCCTGGTCATGTGATCTCCGTTCTTCTCTCTTGGATTATAAGTTGGATCGGCCGTTGATCTGTATTCGCGGCCGTAGCTCGGTCTGGAGGTGAAATGAAGACGAAGGTCGCTTGGGTTAAGATGAGAATGGTGAGTGGATGGTGGAGCCATCGCCACGTCGAGTTTTCGCTGAAGAGTGTTTACAACATCCTTCAGTTCATGGATTTCCTTTGTGAGGTTGTCATGTGGTGTTTTGAATAACTGACGGTTTAGATGATGGCGGAGGTAACCGTTCTTCAGAGTAGGTGTTGGAGATCGATTTCTACGAGGTCTAGTTTCTGCTTCGGGAGTAACATATGTTACGTTGACGTAACCATCTTCAGAAGAACTGGCGCGATGGCGGTGTGAAGGGGTCGATTGTCGGTCATGAGAACGACCTGGTTGACGAGAGCCGCTTGTTCGCGCATGACGGTTCTGGGGATGATTCTGTGAAGAGTCATCGGAAGAAGAATGATTAGCCATGTTCCCTGTAGGGGTCCCACGGATGGCGCCAATCTGTTGCAGCTAGAAATTGGATCGGGAACAGTACCAGAATTCAGGCCTGCAAAAGAGAACACGGAGTTACCGCCGGGTGGGGTTCCGGCGGGGGAACGCTCCGATGCTTAAGTCAGAGAAGGCTAACAAGGTAGAACTCTGAATAACAATATTGCACAATGTGTATATGTGTGAACTTAGGCTTACCTGGGGGGCTTGACCCCCTTTATATAGTGGTAGCAAGAGGAATCCGTTTAGAATTGGGCTTCAATCAACTCTAATCCGAATCTTACTAGGATCCTGGAGGATCCTATATTGATCTTTGCTGGTAGAGTTAGACTTTCTTTAAGATTCTGTTTAGTGACTGATATGGTAAGTGCCATATCAGTAGTGAGCTAGCATGGGCCACGCACTACACCTGCCACGTGTCGTCCGTAGATTGGAGGGATATTTTCAGTTATATCACTTAAAAAATTATGTTAGGAAATAAATGGCTTTTAGCGACGATTCCCACCTTCTTCTTCCTTACAGCCATAGTTTCCACCCACTGCCCCCGTCACTTCTTTCTCTCCAGAACACGCACCCACTTGCACACACCCCTTTCCACTCACAACATACACACCATTTCACACATAGAACACACAAAAATATTCACACATGCACCCACGGCACAACCATTCTCACACACATAATATGCACACACCCCCACAGTTACACAGTCACGGCAGTCCCCTTCCTCGCCTTACACACACATGTGCGCGCGTGAGCGCACACACACTGCCTCGCGACAGTTTCTCCGCCCCCCCCCCCACACACGTTGCCTTCTCGACAGTCCTCATCTTTCCTTGTCCTTTACACACATACACACCCACAAGCACGCACTCACTCCTTGCACGACAGACACACTCCCTATGCACTAACCTTCTCTCGTCCATATACACACGTGTACTACCCTCACGGAAACCATGGTTGCCTATACACAAAATAGCTCATGGTCACTAGGCTGCCCATACGCACACCCTTCACAACATAGCACCTTCTCCACTCACGAGCACCCTTCACGGCTACTCACGAAACACCCAACACTACACACACGATAGCCCCCTTTCTTCCTCACCCCTTCACATACAGTCCACACAACCAAAAACTCAACCCTTACACACACAACGATAGTGAATTTACTTGGGAAAAAAGTAAGAGGTTTTTACCAAAAAATCAAAGCAATCGCAGGCGAGGTATTTCTCTCTCTCTCTATATATATATATATATATATATTTTATATAGGGAAAAGGAAATATATTGCTAGCCTTAGGTAAGTTGTAACGTCCCCGGAAATCCGGAGCTCCACCGCCCCGAACTCCCGGGTCGTTAACCTACCGGATCACATCAAACCTGTCAAATTTGTTCACTAACACATACTTCAAATCATCAAATTCCGCATTAACTCAGATTTCTCAAAATACTAGATCACAATTGCTTAGCTTAAACTATTACAGCTTAGGTTCTTCGCAATTCAAATTCTCTAAGATCAAATAATAGTACCGACCCACGCAGGGGTCTAACTATACCGTAGTGATGGGCTCATCGGAATCTCACTCAGACTCTAACCCATTTCCGAACCTGCTACAACTTATCATCACCTGCAGAAGGGAGCCAAACGAAGGGTGAGCTTTTGAGAGCTCAGTAAGGTCGCGCAAGGACTGACAATAGGATTACAAGCGATTCCGAAGAATCTAACCGAGGAAACTTCCCAGAATACTTCAAATGGTAAAAAACTCAATGCTTTTCAAAAGGGTCAAAACTCATCTCAAATAAATACCAAAATAAACCAGAACAAACACGACGGATTCCAAATCAATCAATAACATACAATTTTCAAAAAAACAATGAAGATTTTCCAAAGGATTTCAACAGAAGTACAAATCATTTCAGATAATACTTTCCAGATTTCTGTAACAGTCACGACAGTATACAGAACAGATAAAATAAAAAATTAACGTTGATCCTGGGCAATAGCAATGCCATTACGGCAAGCTAACAGAATGTACACATGCATGATGTACCAGAATAATTACTAGTCCACTTGGGTACTAGCCTGCTTTTCCTGCAGGATTCAGACCAGCCTTATAACGCCCGCCTCAGAACAGAACAGAAAACCCAGGTTAACACAGAAAAATCAACAATATCAATGAGCATTAACATAAGCTCAATCACCGAAATCAATTCAGATTCCAATAACAATAATCATACTGACATAAGTCAGCATTCATAATTTTTCAGAAGAAAGCAGAATTTTCACCAGAATTAGATTAGATTTTAATAACCATAACATATCAAAATAAGTCATCATTCAGAATTTTCGGAAGAAAATCACAATAAGTAGCAAAACAATTATCGGATTTAGGCATAATAATTCGGAAGAATGGGATAAAAAGAATTATCAGATTTACTCAGCATGAAATACATGCGAGCATCACAAGATTTCCAAATAATCGGTTCAATATTGGGGTTTCTGGGCAATAACATGCTGATATCAATACACAATTCAGAGTTCGGCATTAGCCATAAGCAAATCAATGAGTATTTATGAGTACGAGTTATCAAAATAAGGGTTCGGACAAAAGTCCTTACCCAGGGTTCAAATAGAATCCTACCTGCATCCGCAGCTAGCTTATCTTAACCGGAAAGTCTTTAGCTTTAACCTAAATGGAATTATCGAATCATCAGAATACAGCCTACACTACGATATTATAAACTTAATACAGACTCACACAACTCCCAAAATGAACCTCCCTCACTGGGTATGTAAAATTACTAAAACGCCCTTAGGGTGTAAAATTACCAAAAACACCCATCGTACTCTTAAATTGCCCAAACGGCATTCCCCTAAGTAGAATCATCCAAATAACCTCATTGTATGTCAATCTACGCAAAAATCCATTTCTTATGTCAAAATACCAAAATACCCCTTCGGGGTGGCAAATTACCAAAATGCCCCTGGGGGTTTCCGGCACCGGAAAAATCTCAAAAATATATTCAAACGCTATTTTAAGCATCCTGATATCATTTCTGGTCTAAAAAGTATTTTAAAGAATTTTCATCCGAAAATTCCGAACCGAGGTCCGGACCGAGCGCTAAAAGGCCAGTTTCACGAAAAATACCTATCGGGCTCAGAATGGTCCGAAAATTTTAGAATATGAATCATATCACTAAAATAAGGATTCAATAAAATTGTCAGATTAAAAATGTTTGGTTTGCTATGCTAAATAATTCGATAATTGTCTTTAATCAATACCCCAATTTAGCGCCCTTCGCGGACCTCGAAAATTTCCAAAACATTCCAGAGTATACGTCTCGTAAAAATATTGGGGGTTACTGTTTGGAACTTTGTCCAAATAAATGTTTAAATATGTTTTAAAAATTCGTAAAGAAACTGCTGGGAGAAATAAGCTTTAGCGACACTTTGCAGTTAACTTTAATTAACCCAGCTTCACTGTACTGTTCACCATCCCTGTTCTTCCCTCTCGGCAGCCCACTTCCCAGGTAACACACTCACAAACCCACAAGCCACTCACAGTATCACCCTCCTTCATTTCCCTTTACCTATACATACATATCCAAAATTCATCATAATACACAACAAAACACACACCTATGCACCTTATATTCTCACAATCACACACATATGAACACACGCACACAGAAAACACACACTAACCCACTGAAAAACACACACACAAATCTCACATACCCTAACCCCTCGGAAATTCATGGAAACCTCACAATTCCATTTACCAACTTCATAAACCCACACAAAAATCTAAGATTATTCAAGACTTCACTTGATTACACTTGTATACCCACATATATATACACGCACCCTTGGTACACACACAGTTACACACACACACACACAATGAAATTTCATACACATGAGGGATAGGGATTACCCTTAGAAAAATCTCTCAGTTTCCCTCTAGCTCTGTCCGAGCTCCCTCTCTTTCTTCTTCCCTCTCTGTTTTCCTTCTCTTCTCTGTTTCTTGTTCTCTGTCTTGGTCCGTTCTTCTTTCTTTACCGAAAGGGAAAGGTTTCCCTTTTTATTTTATTTTTTCTTCTTTTTTTCATCTTCACCCAAAGTCATTATCTATTCTAATATTTAATATTTTATCTAGCTGAGTCATTGTAACAAGGAGGAGGTGGCAAGACTCTAAAAAAACATGGTTTTTAAATTATTTTCATAACATTGCAACATAGATCCTCAAGTTTCCAAAATTACGAAAATGCCCCCAAAATTTTAAAAATTACATTTTTGCCCCAAAATTATTTTAAGCTTCCATATGCTACTAATACCCGAGTATTGCTCAAAATTATCGCCCGTTTATTTTTCGGGTCACGGATGACTATTTAACCGGCTTTCGAAGTTCGGGATATTACATAAGTTGTCTAAGGCTAGCGACTAATACGACGTAATTTTGATTAAAAATGTCTAATTCTTTTATTTCCTTCTTTTACACTCCCTTCTATTGCTAATAAACTCATTCTCTCTCAGATACTCAGACTCCTCCCCATCGCCGACCTCTATCACCAGATACCTCGACGACCTACCATTTCCACGGTCCAATCATACACCACCACAACGGCCACCCTCTTTCCTCTCCACATATAGCCACCACGGTCGCACATAACCAGATAGCCAGCACCCAAAATTGATCCATCAGCGTCAGCCACAAATCTCATTGCATAACCCCGCAACGTTTCGACATCAACTGCGCCGCCACCGATCCACCACCACCGACAAGCCCATAGCACAACGTCGACCTCCACCCCGTGGAAACGTTCCACAGTAACAAAAGCCGTGACCACATCGCAAAATCAACCATGCATCACATAAACCATCACAACCCCTCTTCTGAACTTCAAGATTTTAAAAAAGCATTCATTAATTTTGAATTAACTTTGTTTAATTGGGAATTTTAGATTTTAATTGTTAGTTTCTCAAATTGGGCGAGGTGTAATGGCTGCTTCCATGACGTGGGAGGAGGAGAGTGGTCGGGAAGTGGTCGGATGGTGGGAGTGGTGGGTCACCAGCGATGGAGGCCGACAGGAGATGGAGGTGTTAACGACGACAGAGGACGACCGGCGACAAAGCAGATGTCGGTTGCATAATCTGATGCCGCGAGGGAGAAATTGTCGGCGGTGGTGGATCTATATAGCAGCGGTTGTTTGGGATGGTGGAGGTGGTGGATCGTCGGTGATGGTGGCAAGCGATGGGGTGATTGTGTGCTGTGGCCATGTGGGAGATCTGATAATGAGAAAGTGATACGGGGAGAGAGACAAAATAGAAAAAGGCTAATGAAAATTAACCAAAACTACGTCGTTTTAATCATAGCCTTAGGCAACTTGACTAAGGCTAATAACATATTCGCTATATATATATATATATATATATATATATATATAACAGAAAGAGAAGAAGGTACGTGACGACTGATCCCACAAGCCATTAGTTTTAAGCTTGTGACCTCCAATTTAAATTAAGAAACTAAATGTCTAGTTTTAAGTTTGTAAAGTCAGCGATCATCACCCCCAAGTGTAAAAAGAAAATGCTAAAGAGATAAACTACTAGACTTCAAATTAAAAAATTCTTCATTTTAATAAATTCTTGACTTGCTTGGTAAATTTAGAATACAATCAATATGAATATGGGCAATTATCTCTTGCTTGAAAATTTTTGTATGCTCTTGACTTGCTAATGATGGACACCTAGCTTTACTAGAGAAACATGACATGACATCTATCAGGCTCAAACCTTCCTTCCGGAAGACTTATATGAATTGAAAAATAATTTTGTCCTTTTCACATTTTATCCTTTTCACTATATTGTTATCTTTTTTTTTGTTGAGTTTTTTCTTTTTCCTAGGAAATAAAGGGAAAGGAAAGATAACTCAAAACCATAGGATAACCTAATCAGAGGACACACATAAGCACACCACGGCATACACACTATAGCATTAAAACAAAAACAACAGACAAACTGGCCGATAAACCTATAAAACAGAAGGTACACTTGGTGAGTATACTGGCCGGTTCAATAGCAAAAAAATTTACAGTGAAAATCCCATCGAACATATTGTCCGGTACAACTACAAATTGGCCGGTACACCTACAGAACCATTTGGCACGTATGCCTACAGGTTCATAGTTGTACAAAGCTGGTCCATTTTCAGGGTTTCTAAGTTTTTCGGAGAATCTTATCAGCCAGTTTTCAACAGCCTAAAAAGTAGCCCCTATTGAACCATTCGATTCACTTATAAATGTATACATACCGGTTCATTAGGGACCCGTTTTGGTGATTTATCCTTTATCAAGGTATCGGTCAATTTCCCAGCCTATACCCCATAACACCAAAAAGTACTATCGCTAGAGGGAAAATCTCCAAAAGTCGGTCCAGATGTGGGGTTGCTCTAGTCTTCGATTTCGGTTAGTCCCTCGACTTAATATGCATGATATACCTCTCACCCATAATTTTAGTAGTTAATAATGGGTGGTCATCGATACGTGCGCAAATTGTTTAATATACCGAGAAGCCAAAAGGCTCTCGATACTATGGCCTTGGAGGTGAGAGCACACTGAAAAATTGCCTCGTACTACTAGGAAGCTTGATGGTTTCAACCGTAACCCTGGAATAGGTGGGTTGGGATAAACGTGCGTTTGTGCAATCTCTAAAAATAAAGAACAAACACGTTAAAACGAATATGAAGATGGATACATAAAAATTTTAAGACACATCAAAGGATAAAAATGCATCAAAATCACAAACAAGTTTATTGAGTAGAACAGAGTTGCCACTTTGACGAACAGCCTCCAAAAATGACCAAGAAGGTCTAACTCGAGTCATTATCTTATTTAAGGGTTAGTTAAATATTAGAAAAACAAGAAATCCCTATTCGACTCTATTTTATCCAATTATAACTTCTAATCTACGAACTGTATATTCAGATTCGGGGACTAATTTTGATGACTAGAAGGTGTTAGGCACCCTCGAGATTGAACAAATGATCATCATGATTTAATCATCATATGTCTTCAAGAATTTGGTTCCTATGAGGGGAACCCTTTCCATACTAAGTTGTGTTTGCAGCAATACCTAGGACATAGGCACACGCAATGAGACTACCCGCCCCAAGGTTAGAAATATAGGCTTCCAAAAAAAAGCTAAAATGTTTAGGCACAAAGGGTTAGCAAGTGGAAAAAATCTAGTATAGGGTAATCATGATGATATGTGGTGTCCAATAGATGGCCTCCAATCATCGGGAATGCTCATTTCAAGGAAGACTCATGCAAACCTACATTATTTCGAGATCTCTCTATCTCTCTCTTGTTGTGCCCTAACTTCTGCCTAGATAGCCCTTTTCATCTTAGCGGGCTTTTGCTTCCTTTTTTTTTTCCAAGATGAATGGTTTTAGTTTGGAAAGGCAGTAAGTGAGCTTTGAACATAAAAAAGTCTTGACATCGATATGATTCCTTTATCTTTAAGGATTTGGCTTGCTTCTAGCGAATAAGGGATTGGCCAAGAAAGGAAGTCACCACTATTTCTTGATAATCTCTTAGATTCTACTCAAATGTTTAAATTTTAAACCAAAAATTTTCATTAGATTTTCTGACATTCAATTTCAAAGAACCTGAAATTCTGATTTTTAAGCTTGAAAAT
Source organism: Escallonia rubra (assembly GCA_033065855.1). Lineage (NCBI taxonomy): Eukaryota > Viridiplantae > Streptophyta > Magnoliopsida > Escalloniales > Escalloniaceae > Escallonia > Escallonia rubra. The sequence continues at coordinate 75,083 of JAVXUO010002008.1, read as the reverse complement.
ACAGGAGTCACAACCCCCTCAAGCGAAGAGAAAATTTGTCAACAAGAGAGACCACTAATATTAAATTTAAAATCATCTTTTTGCACAACATCCTGGAATGATTGGTCAATTATGAATTCAACCTGTATGGAATTGGACAATTTTCTCTTGCTTTGAAAATTATTATGCTTTTGATTTGTTAAGGATGATCTCCCAGACTTACTCGAAGCATAAACTCTATTTGACTCAAACCCTAAAATAAAATTTTAAGAAAAAGAATATTCTTGACTTTCTTATATTTTTTTTCTTCATCATCAATTGGATCAGACTAAATTGACAATCAAAAGGTAAGCAAGAACAATAACACATTAACAATCAAAAGAATAGGTCCGAAAAAAAGGAAATCTAGAAAATGCTAAGAAAACCATCCAAGATTCTGGCTCGGCATCGTTCTTAGCTCGACATCAGGAAAGTCTTTGACCATCAATCTGAGAGCTAACATGTCTTATTTCATGCTGGGTTGTTATGGTAGACAAGGTCCTCCTTTTAGTCGAGCATAGGAAGATCCAGTGCCAGAAGAGATGTCTTATTTATCCTGACTTGGTTCGACGGCAGAGATTTTATCTTTATATTGGGTTCGGCAGAAAGGTTTACTTCACATTTGTCAAACAAATCTTGGATAGCCTGACGGAGGGCGACACACTTTTCTATGTGATGACTGATTCTTTAATTATAAGCACAATAAGGTTGGGCATCGTATCCTTCAAGTGAAACAACCGATGCATGAATAGGTGGCAGCTTGGAAATCAGACCTCCTTGTAGCAATTGTTTAAAGACTTTTGTCAGCGAGGCATTTAAAAGGGTGAGCTGATGTCATGGCTTGCGAATGGCTTCCCCTGAGACTACCTGTTAAGACCTTGCACTTTTAGCATTATTTACACTGGCTAATTTGATAGAGCATTGGCATTCCTGCCACCGACTTGGTATCCTCTCGGCTTAGTTTCTCCGGGTATGGTTCCCTTATTGATAACATCTTTAATTTGTATTAGGGATCTCATTAGTGTTTTGAAGGAGAAGTGATAGTGCCCAAAACGATACTCATGGGACACTGGAAGCAAATTGTTCCTTATCATGTTAACCTGTTCCTCTTCCGATGGGCGGTTAACCATCTGAGTGGCCTTATTCCTTCATCGCATTAGAGAGGTTGAGACTGACTCCTTAAACTCATATTCGCTAATCCCCAAGTCTCTTCGAGTAATATCTAAATCAGCATTGTACTGGTACTGATTGACAATATTCTCGCACCACATCCTCCCATGTTTGCACTTTTAATCATCGAGGGTGAGGAACCATTGAGCAGCGGCTCCGGTCAAGGTCCAACACAAAAAGCTAAACCAAGTGATTCTGTTTAACTCAGTGAGGAGCTAATGCGCGCATATACATCTTTACATGGATCAATGGATCCGTCATCCCATCGAATTTGTCCATATCCAGCATTTTAAACTTCGGAGGGAGTCTATCGTCTGAGATCATAGTAAGGGTACTGAGGTCTATTGGGTCATCAATCTTTCTCATCTTAGCGATCCGCGACTCAAGCGTAGTCAATTTTTTCTCCCATTCCAGGGCATTAGATTCATACTGCCCATCAACTTCGAGTCGGGGTTTCCCCTTGTCTTCCCTTCTTTCTCTTTGTTCTTTGGCTTCTTTCCAAATTCTTTGTCTTGCTCTTTTCCTGTAAGCAAACCTACATTCGATGCGATTTTCTATGTTGAGCTGTTAGAGTGGTGAAGTTAGCTTGAAAATTCTTTTGTACACCACCAAGGATTTGGATGAGATCGTTGGGCTGAGGAAATCCTTCGGCCATTGGAATCCACTGAAATTTTTCGCACGTATACCAATACCAGAGCTTCTTACTGATGCCAAAGCATGTTACCTGGCCAAAAGAAAGTATCTTGTGCATTTTCAAAATTTTTGAATATTCTGCCTTTTCCTTTTGACTTTTATTTTTATTTCTTATTCTTGATCAACCGCAACAGGCTAAGCGAAAACAATGACTACATTACCAAACAAATCCAAAAAAGAAAATCAAGGAGGTGCTAGGAAAACCAATTACGATAGAACTAAAACAAAGGTTCTGGTTGGCATTGTGCTCAGCTCGGCATCAGGAAATTCTTTGACCGTAAGTCTTGTCCTAAGCAGAATAATATCCTCCTCTTGGTCGGACGTAGAAAGGTCAAGCCCCAGAAGAGATTGTCACACCCATGTTCGCTTGGTGTACTGGCAGAAGTTCTTCTTTTACATTGGGCCCGACATGAGGGCTGATCAAACCATTGTCGATGAGATCTTGAATACCATGCCTCAAGGTGATATACTTCTCCTTATGGTTTCCAGATCCTTAGTGATATTTACACCGAGCTTGCATCTCAGGGCCTATCGATGTAGCAGTGATGTAACACCCCAAAATCTTAGGCTGGTTTTACGGTAATAGAAAAAACCCATTTAATTATTTATTAGACCTTTAGTGACGATTTAGTGAGCAATATTTTTGTCAACTTTAGCGACATTTTTTTTAACAAAATGTTGTAAATTAGAGGAGTTGAGCGTTTATAGTTTATGACCCTTAGCAACAAGTTTCTTTTAGAAATCATAAGTTATAATTTAACGTTAACAGTTATAAGTGATATTGATTGAAGTGTTTATTGACGATTAGCGTGACCGAATTCTATCGGCAACCTTTAGCGACAATTTTGAAGCAGGGTACAAGAGGCAATTAATAAAAAATTAAAAGGGGGTTACTTGGAAATTTAAATTTTATTGGGAAAAATCCTTTTTTAACTGGTCAACCCTTTATTTTTTGGAAAAGATAAATTTTGAAGGGAAAATAGGAGAGGAATTAGGAGTGAATCATGCAATGAGATTAATCCCACTTCAGTTACAGCCAAAGAAATAGAAAGGGATAAGAACAAAGAGAGGGAGAGAGAAAGAGGTGCACCGAAATAGAGAGCAAGAGGGAGAAAAGAGAAGAAGAGCAGCTATTCGGTGACGAAATCCGACAATGAGAACCCATCTCCAGTAAGGATTTTCACCCTTCCCTTTTCCCGAACAAATCTATTGAGTAGAGTATACGTGTGTGATGTATAATTGTGAGTGAGTGAAGAGGGCAGCCACGGTAGTTGCCGTGATTGTGGGATGCTGTGCATGGAGAGAGACAGCTGTGAGGGCTACGATCGATATATATATATATAGGGGCAGAGAGAGAGAGGGAGGGAAAGAGAGAGAGATGTGTAGGGATGCTGTGGGGTTGTATTATGTGGATTTTTGTGAAGTGTTCACATAGGAAAAAAAGGGAATTACAGTGAACAACCATGGCTGTCATGGACATGTATTTGCGGTGTTGCCATGGCTCGGACAAGGGGTAGAAGTAAATGTGGAGGCTGCGGTTTAGAGAGAGAAAACAACCATGGGTGTTGTGCATGGACTGGACGGCGGGAGAAGACTGAAGAGAACCCACTGCTGTGAGGCTCTGTGTGTGTGTGTGTGTTTAAACCAACGGTGTGTGTATTGGTTTGCAGATGTGATGTGTGCATGAGAAAAGCTGTGTGAATACAATGCTTGCATGTTTTTTATTGTGTAAAATGAGAGAGGGAGTGTTGTGAGAGTTTATTTGTGGGTAATGAGGGTGTGTTATGTGTGTGAGTGCATGGTGTCGTGAGTGTGTGTAAGGGGTGTTGTGCAATAGGTTTCCTGTGTGTGTAATGTTGGTGTGCGTGAATATGTTAAACAAAAAGAAGACTGTACAGAATGTGCTGTGGGAGTAAATGGTTAGAGTGTGGGTATTTTGTATGAGATGTGAGTGTGTTCTTGAAGGTATTAGATTGAATATGAAAGGAGGAAAGGGGCAGTTGTGAGGGGGTCTCTGTGTGTTGGAAATTCTGGGTTTGGACAGAGGTGGAAGGAAGAAGAAGATAGCTTAGCAGCTACTGGGTTTATGCAGTAAAGGTGGTACACTATGCATGCACAGTTGTACAACGTGGCTATGAAGTATCGCGCGATTATTGTAAATTGCTGAAACTTTATGGAAAGTTTCTCAGGATAACACTAGAATTACTGTTAAAATTTCATATTTTTCTGATATTGTTCAGTATTTTTAATAATTTCTACAATTTTAATTTTTCTAAAATTTGTTTGGAGTCTTTAAATTTTTTATTGAATTCTGGAAAAATTATAGTAATGTTTTATAGTTTTAGTTTCATAAATTTTAGAGTTGATTTTGTACTAAATCTATATCGCATTTGAGTTAGCTAAACAGATGATTTTAAAATAGTTTTGATGCTTTTTTAATTTTTGATTTCAATTTATGTATTACTCTTATATATTTTAAAGCTATTGTAAAATTTATGGGACTTTGATTTAAGCTAGATATATTAATAGCTATTTTTGGGCTTTTCTGGTATTTAAAGAAATTATTTTCAATTTCTTAATTAAAAATATTAAAAAATGCAGAAAATTCATTTTTTAACTTTTCATAATATTTTAAGCTATAATAGTTTTTCACTAGACTTTATTATGAATTTTTGGTTATTATTAGGCCTTAAGAAATGTGCGAGATTTTTGGTTAGGTTGAATTGTCAATGGGCCGGCCCAGCCCGGGCCAATTGACAAAATGGGCCGGGTCGAGCCAACAGATTTGGATATCTAGGTCCAAGCCAAGGCCCAATCTTTAGAGCAAGGCCCGGGCCCAAAAAAATAATTTTTTTTTTCAAAAATTCTTCTTATTCATTTTTTAGGCCCTCATACTTTTATCCGGGCTTGGAACCGGCTGTTGGTAAGGAAGCTGACAAAGTTACCTATTATATATGTATATATATATTTTGCTTGTAAATAGTCACATTCTCATCTGCATTGTTTACTTTAAATACATTTAATTTGTTTAAAAATAATCCATGGCGAAAATGTAAACTATATTTTGTAAAAAATTATTCTAAAACTTGAGAAAAAGAAATTACCTAATCATTCGGAAGTGTTTCGACGTCCGAATCACTGCTCTTCCTATCATCAATCGGTTTATCTTGCTCGCGGTATATCGCATCAAGATAATCCTTCAAACATACACATAGCTCGAGTGACTCGGGGTTAAGATGACTTCTCTTGTCATCCAACACCTTCGGGCTCGCTGAAAATGCCGACTCTGAAGCAACTGTGGAGGCTTGTACTGGCAGTACATCCCAGACAATTTGGGATAAAGTTTTTTAAATGTTTTGATTTTGTTTCCAAAAAGTTAACAAATTAAAATTAACTTGTTCTTCCATTGATAAAGCAGAATAATGATTTGTATTGGCATACAAACCAATCTCATTAAAAGAGAAAAAAATAGGCGAACCTGTCGAACTAGAAAGAGCTTCCCCTGATATTTGTCTTACTACTAGATGTTTAAGGCCTTTAAGGTATGGCGCATAATACATTTCACCACTCGACAATGAAGCTCGCCCGCACACCTCAACATAATTATGATATAGGTTGTACAAATCCTCAAAATGTCTTGCTCACTTTCGTTGTAAGTTTGGTTGCATCTGTATTCGTGTAGCACATTAGTCTTGCTATATCTTGTATCGAGACATTCACAGCATGCAACTTTAACCTAGGATCCAAACAAGTGGCTTCAGCAAAAATAATAAGCAGTTTCTTCTAATATTTATTAAACTTTTTGTCCATCTCTTTTACTATTTCCTGAAAGGGTCTTACATATCTCCATTTCGTTAACATTGTAGTCATTTTGAGAATTTCTACTAGAGCAATAGGGGAGGTGGGATGGTACGTAACAAACAATATATTGGTTGACGTGTAAAATACCTCCAAAATTTTGGATAGGCGTGTAGCCATCTGCCATTCCGCGGTAGTTGGCAAGCCTTCTGGGAACGTGGTTAGTAAGAAATGCGTATACACTTCTTTGTATACCAAAACATGTAAAAGCTTATGATATGTGGAGTTCCACCGGTGGACGACATCTGTAAGTGGTCTCTTACGAGGCAAATTATATTGAACACACAAAGTTTTAAATTGTTGTGTTCTCGAACACGAACTAGTAATAAACGCTGTCATACCCCTCATTTTCAGAAGAATATCTCCTGCAGCAGCTAAACCATCTTGAATAATTAAATTAATTATATGACAAACACATGGAACATGAAATAAATCACCAGCAAGTACAGGTTGAAGGCTTTCCTTTAAGGCTGCAACAACAGCTTTATTGTTAGTAGCATTATCAAAACTGATACTCATAATCTTATTCTTTATTTTAAACGTGGTACATGCATTAATTATAATAGTAGCAACGTTAATTGCATCATGCAGATAAAGAAAGAGTTCAAAAGCGATGATTCTCTTGTTCATAGTCCAATCAGAAATAATGCAATGGGCCGTCACACAAGCATAACTAATAAAAGTAAAAGGAGATTGCCAAACATCAGAAGTAAGATTAACTCTACCATCAAACTTATCGAAATAATCAATCAAGCGTGCTTTAGCAGCATTATACTATCTAAGGGTATCGGATCTAGTTGTGTTTCTATGAACTTTTTTGTACGAAGGTTGCATGTAAGTGTTCATATATCTAGAGTGCTTAGCATTATCGGCAAAACTAAAAGGTTGTTCATCGTGAATAATAAATTCAGTAAGATCGTCTCTTTGTTCTCGCTGATTATAAACAAATAACTTACCGTCAAAAGATAACTATATTTGGCTAGATTCGACAAACCCATACGGAATTGGGCACATTACAAAGTTTAAGATAAAATGGTGTTGTCAAGGAAAAATGGTTCATTTCCACGTAGAGGTGCCACAAATGATGCAGTCTGAGTCAGCTTCCAAGTATGCAAAGTGGGAGACATCAAGGATGGAGTAAGGGCTGAGTGCAAGGCTCCCTAGACAGGTCACGAGGGCTGGCAGTGCTGCTCGGGCAGGGTGACGACGAACAAGGTCGGCGGTCGACAGTCCGAGTCAAGGGTGCAGCGTCAAGGGTCCGATGTTAGGAGTCCAAATGTATTTCTCTCACTAGAATTCCAGAGAGAATAGGTTTTAGAGAGAGAAAGTGAAAATGTCAAATGACAGAGAAGTACCCTGAATGAGCTCCACAGTCCACTATTTATAGGAAAAAGTGTGCATGTGTCATCAGCCGACACGTGTCGTCCCCTGGGAGTGACACGTCACCAGGGGGCCTAAAGTACCGATTCTCTGTTGGACTGCCGGTCCCCGAGTTCGTGCTGCCCTGCCCTTGCAGTATCCCTCTGCCTGTCTGAGAAGACTGACCACACTACTATAGCATGATTAGAGTAGCCCGTTGCCCCAGCCACTGGTCCAAGCTCTTACTGAATCCCACAAGGTGCGTCAAGAGACGCGCAGAGAACCTGACAGTGGTGAGGGTCCCCCTGTAGCCAACTGCCAGACGGACTAGGCGCGATGCCCTCCAAGGATCTACTCCCGTCTCGGAGTGACCCGACGGTCATTACCCTGGTGGTGTCGATGATCAAAAGTAACATGAGTGGACATGCTTGCAGCTCAGTGCTTAGAGCCTGCTGCGAGGGTCGGAGCCCCCTGGTGATTGTGCCGACGATGGCTTTAAGGTTGTGAGCCCATCCCGCTGCGAGGGCCGGAGCCCCCCGTTGGTTGTGCCGGCGATGGCTTTAAGGTTGTGAGCCCATCCCGCTGCAAGGGCTGGAGCCCCCCGTTGATTGTGCCGGCGATGGCTTTAAGGTTGTGAGCCCATCCTGTTGCGAGGGCCGGAGCCCCCCGTTGATTGTGCCGACAATGGCTTTAAGGTTGTGAGCCCATCCCGCTGTGAGGGCCGGAGCCCCCCGTTGATTGTGTCGGCGATGGCTTTAAGGTTGTGAGCCCATCCCGCTGTGAGGGCCGGATGGCTTTAAGTTTGTGAGCATATCCCGTTGTGAGAAGTTCTTGTGCCGGAGCACTCGGAGCGCGTCAAGGTAGCATCCCGGAGGAGCCGTCTACCCGACTGGCTGAGGTAGCATCCAGGATGAGCCGTCTACCTGGCGGGAAGGGAGTTGAAAAGCTCACTGTCGGAGATAGTGTCCCGGAGGAGTCGCCTCTCCCCGCGGGCTGTTGCACACTCCGGATAGTGGGTCGAAGCATGTTCCACGACCAAGGCAAGGTGTGCATGGTGTGGTGAATGAGTGTGGTGCCCGGTGGGCATGTAACATGATTGTGGCGCACGGGTGTGGCGACTACTGTCGCGAGACAATATCTAGTGCCAGGGCACATATCACGAGAACGGTGCATGAGAGCGACGACGAGTGTCGCGGGACGATACTTGGTGCAGGGGGCACGTATCATGAGTATGGTGCATGAGAGCGGCGACGAGTGGCGCGGGATGATACTTGGTGTGGACGATACTTGGTGCCAGGGGCACGTATCATGAGAATGGTGCATGAGAGCGGCGACGAGTGTCGCGGGACGATACTTGGTGCCGAGGGCACGTATCATGAGAATGGTGCATGAGAGCGGCGACGAGTGTCGCGGGACGATACTTGGTGCCGGGGGCACGTAGTACGACAAAAAGCTAGGGAATGGATGTATCAGTGGCGCGGTGCATGGGCACGACGGCGTGTGAGAGTGCGGTGCGCGGGAGCCGACGACGAAGGTCGCGGAGATGGTGCAAGGGCGACGAGGGTCACGGAGGTGTCATGCGAACGCGGGCGACGAAGGTCGTGGAGATGGTGCGCTGGCGACGAGAGTCGCGGAGATGGCGCGCGAACGCGGGCGACGAAGGTTGCGGAGATGGTGCATTGGCGACGAGAGTAGTGGAGATGGTGCGCTGGCGACGAGAGTCACGGAGATGGTGCGCTGGCGAGGAGAGTCACGGAGCTAGTGTACGGACGCGGGCGACAAAAGTCGCGGAGATGGCGTGAAGGTCCCAGAGATGGCGCGCGGACGCGGGTGACGAAGGTCGCAGAGATGGCGCGAGGGCGCGGCGACGAAGGTCGCAGAGATGGTGCGCTGGCGCGGCGACGAAGGTCGCAGAGACGAGAGTCGCGACTACGGCGCGTGACCGCGAACGACGGTAGTCGGTCGTCAAGGTAGGTGGCTGACCCCCTAGGGATGCCGACCCCTTAAGGTGGCCGACCCTCCAGGGTGGCCGACCCTCTAGGGTGGCCGACCCCTTAAGGTGACCGACCCCCCAGGGTGGAAGGCACACGAAGGCTGCTTCACAAAGGGAAAATGCACATGACTTGAGCATGCGTCGCTTTGACCGGCTTGTGAGCGTTGAAAAGTTGACCGTTGAATCTACCGACGTGTCATGAGAATTGGGACCCCCCCAGTGGGCCTATAGGTGTAGCCAAGATAGGGTGGGAACAAATGTTAACGTAAGGAGTGATTTTACACCAACTTTTATGTTCTTTGTCTAAAAGTAAACTAAATATGTGTTTTACCTGTATCAAAGCCCATCCAAGCTATTAAAGAGACTTACTAGTTGTTTCTCCTCAATTTGATGATGTAATAGATGTATACATTTTCTTTATCAAAAAAAGAAAAGAAAGGTACGCACGCTATGTTTTGAGATACAATGCCATCATATTCCAAAAAGTGAAATCTCAAATGATGTGAGACATTTGTTTGCAAGCTTTATACGATTCTCAATACCAGTATTTCATATGTTTGATTGTCATAATTTGGAATATTTATTATTATATAAAAATGTGAAAGGGCAGCATTACTGTAAATTGCCAAGTACAACGCCAGTATTTCTTACCATATGCTAAATGAGGTTAAAAAAACAAAAAAAGAAACGATAACAACGGCGACAGCCAATTTAATTAGCAAGCCACACATCCTCGCACCCACGTACATTTCCTTCCGCCAGATATGGCCCTTTTCTCTTCAGCTACGTGGTTTGTTCCCCTTGAGCATCAACTTCTTCAATGCAATCTGAAGTCTCAATTTCTGTGGCTTTGTCACATTTAATAGGGTGTGCAACTGAACCTAACCTTCTCATGAATATTTACCTCTACGCTTCAGACTCCAATCTGCACAAGTCTATCACCTCCTACCAGCAGCTCTCATGGCATTATGGCAGCTTTCCCTTATCCTGCTTCTTTCTTCTCTAGGTAGATTTCATGATTTCTTCTTCTTTTCTAACGTTGTATCCAGATATTACAGGTCCAATATTTCTAAAACTCTTCGCTTTTCAGGTGCCGTCGCAATGCTTTTTACGTTGCTAAACAAATGTAACAGGACTATATGGCCAGGGATCCTCCCAAGACCTGGATTTCCCGGTCTAATGAACGGCGGGCTTGAACTAAAACCGTTGAGGTCGATAAGCATCCCAGCCCCTAGGGGATGGTCAGGCCACTTTTGGGCTCGAGACGGTTGCATCTTCAACCGATTTGGCAAGGGAAACTGCACCGCCGGTGACTGTGGCGGCCTCCTATCATGCGCTGGAGTACGCGGTGCACAACCCATTACACTTGCCGAGTTTGGTCCTGGTTATGGCATTAGCCTTGTTGACGGCTACAACATCCCTATATCCATATCCCCCTTGGGTGGACTTGGTAATTGCGCAAAAATAAGGTGTGCACTTCCAAAATTTAACCTGCAGTGTCCTACTGAGCTACAAGTGAGAAGAAACGGGCAGCCTGCAGGGTGCATGAGCGCATGCATGGCTTTCGACAAACCGGCATTTTGCTGCACCGACGCTTTCAACGACTCGAAGTTGTGCCAGCCAACGAGGTACTCGAAATTGTTCAAGGGCTTTTGCCCCACTGCTTCTACCTACCGTGATGACACTGCCACTAGCAATTTTATGTGCAAAGGAGCAGACTACTTGGTTTCCTTCTGTTAAGACTTTCCAGTGAAGACGAGAGAAGAATTTGTTTGGAGGAAATCCTTTTGAGTGAGGAATGTGTAAGGATTAATCAATAAGGCATATTTTGCCAAACAATAATGTCTAAAGGTATGCGTGTCTCGTTGAATTTACGAGTACATGGCTTGAAATAGATTGTCGCAGCCAATACTCTGAAACTACTTGTTTAGCTTCTTATTATGGATGGGCAACTTGTACTTAAACAAACTTGAGCATGACCACTTAATTCCTATGAGCTGCATATCAAACTATATGCAAGAGGCAAATATTCAAAATAAAAACCCCACAGTGCGCTTTCAAATAGCTTGCCAAAGAGGATGCACAATAAAATGTTGCTAAAAGCTCAACTAGTTTATAACTAGTGATGAGCTTGGTCAGTCAGATTGTTGCCATTAAAATTACCTAATGATCATGATGTGTGTGTGTGTGTGTGTGTGGGGGGGGGGGGGGGGTGATATTCGGACTCCTATTCTTCCATAGTTGCTCACCCCCCATAAGAAAAACTCGATGATAACCCTCAATTTTGAAGGAGAGCAGGCTCAACTTAATCGAGGGCATCAATGTGTATTCTAGTCATCCTCGGGTAAGCGTGAAACAGTAGAAGATCGAGGCAGGAAAAACTACTATACTAGTCGACAATAAATCATCACCATGCACCATTTTGGGAAAGCGATTTTCATGCAAATTATTTGCCTTTATTTTCATCAAAATGGTCCTTCAACTCACAAACATTAACCAAGTTTGGCATGTCACTAGTTACTATAGCAAAATTAGGTATTTGGAGAAAATTACAATCTTAAGAAGGTTGTACAATAAGTTCCTTTGGTAACACATTCGAACTTCCTCTTTACCTTTTTCCTTTTTCCTTTTTCGTTAACGACGGTGATGGTGGACAGCAGTAGATGGAGGTGGTGTGTGGCGGTGAAGGTGGAGGATCAAAGTAGAAATAGAAATAAACATAATTATTGGATTTTTTTAAAGTGTAAAAGAATGACAAATGGCTAAGCCATTTTGCTGCCTTTAGCAACAACATATGCATGGTTTGCTGCTCAATTTATCCATTTCACTATCTGAATGATGGATGTGATTTTCTCAAGTTCGCAGGTTCCGACGAAAGTATTTTCCTTGGTAAAATATCACCAAACTCCTTGAGGTTTGGGTATAATGACAGTACGTCAACCCTATCGACTTTTAAAATTTTACATGTCAAATCATAATTTTAAAGATTCGTCGCATACATATTTTCCTTCCGTTATAACACATTTTTTTTTAATTATAAAAGCATACTATATTTCCAAAAAAATAATACATAACCTTTTCTTGACTTTCTACCGCTCTTTCGTGCGCGCACACACACATATGCACGCACGCTCGCACAAATCCATACCCTAATACTATTAAAGTGTTTAACGCTATTTTTTTTTTCTATTTTTGTCTCTACAAAACTTTATTATCTTATAAACACCAAAATGACTCTCAAACCAATAACTATTGGCAATGTGATGTTTAGTCCTTGAACACAATAGTAACCTGATTTTAGTGATTCCAACAGCATAGTTTCATACAAAAGCTGTAAACAAATGTGGCTCATTAAAATAAAATAATTCAAACGTATTGCAACTAATTTCTCTTTTTTTTGGAATTTCAATCTAATTCTTCATCATCTATATCTATATATATATATATATATAAGCACTTATGGGCTTAAATGGCTAATCCCTTTCTTTGCTTAAAGTACCCTTTTCTATTCCATAAAAGGTTAAGGGTGTTTTTGACTTATAACATTTTTTCTCATTAAATATCTTTTTAAAATTAGTGTGTTATTTTAAAATGAGGATATTTTTGACTTTTTGTAGGATATCAAGTTTCTTTCCTTAAAATACTCTTATTGAGATTTATGTTTTGGTTAAAGTTAATGGTTGTTTTGGTTTTGACTTTGACTTAAAACTTTTTTTTCCCATTAAATACCTACTTTTAATAAGAGCGTGATTAAAAAATATAGGGTGTTTTTGACTTCTCATATGATATCAAACCTCTTTCGTTAAAACCTCTTTCTTGGAATATATGTTTTTGTTAGAGTAAAGAGTTGTTATGACTTTTATTGAAAAACAAAAGGAGAGAAATCCTATGAAAATCCTATGAAATCACCCTTGAACTCATGCATGCTATCTAATTATTGAAAAATATCCTATCAAACCCTACTGCCTTCATTCACATTAAAACTAAACTATCTTAGAGTTATTACATCTTCTCCATCATATTTGATTAAAAAAAATAACTTGTACAAAATAGAGTCATCTATAGCCTTTTTCGAGAAATGTAATATACCTAAACTAAATTGAATATTTTCTCAGAAACTCAATTCTTATTTTGTATTTCATGTTTGTATGTTGATGCATATGCTACAAATTTAAATTATTATGCATGTATATAGATTTCTATCGTGAACCTAAAGTTTAATTCTAGATTTTGAATACAAACATATTGGTATAAGGAAACTATCGTAAAACTGGAGTTTTATAGGATATTCTATATGCATATATAATCCTGACTGGAATTAAATGGCTAATCCTTTTTTTTTCTTTAAGATGCCCTTTTTAAACTGAAGTCTTCAAACAAAATTAGTGTTGATTAGGGATGTTTTTTACTTGAAACTTTTTTTCCCATCAAATACCCATTTTGAATTAGAATGTTGTTAAAAAAAAAATAAGGGTGTATTTGACTTCTTTTAAGATATCAAGCATCTTTTCTTAGAATACGCTTATAGTATTCTTTAGTTAGAGTTAAGGGTTGTTTCGTCTTTTAGTAAAAAAGAAAAGAAAATATCTTATGAAAACTTATAAAATCACCCTTGAACTCCTGCATGTTCTTTGATTATCGAAAAATTTCTATCAAAACCTACCACCTCTATTCAGTTAAAGCTAAATACCTTAAAGCTACTATATCTTCTCCATCAATTTTGATTAATGAAAACAACTTGCAGAGAACAATGTTTCTATCGCCTTTAAGAATAAACATATATAATCTACCTAAACTAAATTGAATATTTGGTCAGAAGCCTAATCCTTTTTTTATTTTGTATTACATATTTGTATGTTAATGTGTATGCTATGCATATCTCAATAATTATGCATGTATATCTCTCGGTGCAAACATATTCATACATTGAAACTATCATATAACTGAAGTTTAATTCTAGATTTTAATTATGGACATATTGGTGTTAGCAAGCTATCATAAAACTGGACCTTTAGAAATTTTAAATGCATAAGAAATCGCAAGATCATACAACTCTGCTTTTAATTATAACTTGAGTTCGTGGCAAGTATATGATCTTATATTCGTATTAGAGTTATTGGAATACCCTTATTTGCATGACAACATATCCTTCATATGGTTATCATCTTTCTATGATCTACCTTATCCCGAGATATCATATATTTTTCATATAGCTATTGTCTTCGTATATTTCGCTCTTATAAGTGATATGATTAATATAGTTTTTTTAGCCTGAAAATTCTCAAGTTAGGATAGGCAAGGGGTTAAATAAATAATTTTTTTTCTTAAACTATTCTTTTCAAGTTTAAAAGTTTTCTAGATACTTTGACTTTTTAAAAGGTGAGGCTAAATTACTACTATTTTAGCTAACTTTAAACATTTTGACGGTAAAGAGGTTCACTAATTTATCTTTTAGTAGCAAAAGAGTATGAATATAACCAAAGCAAGGATCTTGCCCAAGCGTATAAAATAATCTCAAGAGATTAAAATAGCTAAACATTTTTTCATTAAAAATATCCTTTTTAGAAATAAAAGGTTTAAAAAAATTAAGTGTATCTTTTACTTTTAAGGAACTGAGACTAAACTACAATATTGTTGGCTAAATATAAAAACAATTGTTGTTAAAAAGGTTAAAAATTCACTAATGCATCTTTAAGTGACAAAAATGTGGGAGTAGATCTAACCCAATCTTATAAATATGATGCTAAGACTATGTTTATCTTTAAAGAAAACCCTATCAAAACATAACCTTCAAAAATATCAATATCAAAATAACCCATGTCCCTGAGGTTGGGGTGAAATTAAAATCAATGACACGAAGTTTTAAAAGATAAAGTCGTATTGATTCGTTAAAAAAAAATATTTTTTTGCTTGTGTCATCAATACATATATTTTAAATTTCAATATTGCCCTAATTTTGCATCTACAAGGTACATACAATATAAAAATTTTACAAATCCTAATTTTCCAAATTAGGGTTTCAACCCAAATTCTCCCCCCCACCCCGCCGCTGCGCCTTCCTTGGCAAGCACTCAGCCTGTGGCAAAGTGGCTCAGCCCCACTGGCCTCATCCCCATGCCGATGACCGTCGGCCTCCATGTTATCCCACTCCGTCCGGCCGCCTCCACCACCGTAAACGTTCTTGGTAACAGACAAACAAGAAAATTTCAAAGCCGCCATATCAGTCGTAAATTTGTAACATTAGTTGAGCGTGTGTGTGTGTGTGAATACTCATGTTAACTAAAGGTGTGGTGGGTCATGGAAGGCTGATTGGTGGCGATTATTGTTTGTGGAAGGTCGATTTAGGGTGGTGGTGGGTCGTCTGGTGGCGGTGGGTGAATTGGATAGGTAGTTGGATGATTGGACGCAGTGCTAGGCTGATTACTGGTGGTGAAAGGCTGCTCTGGTGGTGGATAATGGATGCAGTTGTCGTTGTGTTGGATAGTAGTTTAAGCAAAAAAGAATCTTATACATATTCTTTCAGATTTTGAACCCCAAATTCAAATTTTCATATTTGTTCATTTAGTTTGTTGAATCGTGATGGTTTGTTGCAAATGATTGGAGTCAGAAAGTTGTGCCAATTGATTGGGGTGAGATGGCTGAAGAAAGGTGAGAAAGCTCAAGAACACGATAATAGTTGGGTGCGATTGTAGATGTGGTTGTGGCCGGTTGTGTGTGTGTGTTGAAGTTGAAGAAGTGTAAAGGGATGATGGTGGTGTTGGTGGTGGGGCTGTATGGTGAGATGAATGGACGATGACTGATATTTGAAGAATTACATTCCTAAGTTATGGGCACTTTGGTGTTTTCATCTTTCAGTATATTCGTTCGGTCAACGGACATACGTACGATTTATTCCACCTAATGGACACGTGTGTAATTTTATCCTAACCTCAAGGTCATGGATGCAATTAACCCTACACCTTATGCCATAAGTAATATTTTTTTTCATGATATATGTCTTTATTTGATGAATGATCTGGGTTACAAATTATTCTTGATAAACTTTTGTTGAGTTTGTAATTATATTAAACCTGTAATGCGAATGTATAAATTTAGGGTGAAAAACGTTGGTTTGTGAATGTTATTGAAATTACTTAGGGCATTACCAATATCTTATATCAACTTCACACATTTATTTCATAGTATATGAAACCAATAAAACAATCCTAGGGCTAACAATATACATTTCAAAAGGATATATACAGGCACACATGTATATGGACTTTTTAGATGAGTAGTTTTGGTATTGTTATATAAGTCTGTGTTAAAAATAAAAGTCCTTATTGTAGTACGAAGATGAATAAGGTCATGCTATATAAAAATAAAAGAGAGCTTTAGAGTACACTATCAAGAAAAAATTTAGAGTACATTAGAGATTTTTTAATTGAAAAGTAGTAAAAAAAGTATAATTAAGATGAAGCGTAGTTTTTGACAAATTGTACTCGAACTTTGGAACTTAAGATTGAAAAAGTTGCAAAAAAGAACTTGCCTTGTATTTTAATCTTGAAATAAGAGATACATGAAAATTATACTCTATTTGTCCCAAATTATTTGATCATATTTGACTGCACGCTTATTTAGGATATGAGGCTTATTATATGAGTTTCTCATTCTATCCCAAGAGAGAGGGGGAGGAAGAAAGTGGTTCAATAAAGAGATCAAGATTTGGTTGGTGAAGGATTTAAATGTGGAGAGAGTAAAACTGTTAGTATAAGATAAAATGGGCTGGTGAAGGATTCAATAAAACTGAAGTTAGTAAAACTGTTATAATAAAAAAATTGAATTTAGAGCGATGAAATAGGGTTCGGATAAAATACCTTACCTCGATCCAAGCGATGCGCTACTAATCAACCTCGCTAAAAAAATCCTTAAATTAAGAAATTTCATTATCAGAATAAATCTAACATCTTAACACTATGAGTCTAATAGTAATTTCTTAAATGTTGCTCACTCCGACATTCTCAATTTAGCCCAAATTAAAACGGGTCCCACGTATAGGCATACCTAACCGTAGAGTTGTCAAACAGGCCTAGCCGCCCGACCCTGTCCTCCTTGTGAACAGTGTCGGCCCTAAACCATAGGGCCAGGCCTTGTTTTTCTCAAAAAATATCCGGCCCGGCTCAGCCCTAAAAAGGCCCGGGTCAAGCCCTAAAAAATGGGCTGGCCCGAAACCGGCCTCGTTTTTTAGGGCTGGCCCGATGTCAGGCCCCGCCCCACGACTTTTGAATTTTTGGA
The DNA here is from genome assembly GCA_033065855.1 of Escallonia rubra. Classification (NCBI taxonomy): domain Eukaryota; kingdom Viridiplantae; phylum Streptophyta; class Magnoliopsida; order Escalloniales; family Escalloniaceae; genus Escallonia; species Escallonia rubra. Next base: position 57,718 of record JAVXUO010002008.1, on the reverse strand, counting down.
TTTCCCCCCATTCCTCCCAACGGCCATATTCCCCATTTTTTGCAAAATTTCACCTTTTACGCCCCCCCCAACAGCTATACAACGGCTAGTTTGGGGGGTATTTTCGTCCAACAAATTTCTAACAACTCTTTTAAGGGGCATCTTTGTCTTTTCTGGACTTAAAAAAAATCTATAAATTCACACCCTTTCTTTCATATTTTTCACACCAATTTTCTCATTCTTTCTTATTACAAGTATTAGTTAATTATTTACTACTCTTATTCTTTTGCACCTAGTTACTCTTACTAAATTTTACAAGCTTTGTCACCATTGTTATTTGTTATTTATAAGTACTAACTCTCTCCAATTTTCAATTACAATTATTATTTAATTTATTTACTGCTCTTATTCCTTTGCATTTCGTTACTCTTACTAGTTTTATTTTTCATTTTAGTAAAAAAAAAATTAACGTCAAATATGTCTCGATTTTTTAAATCACGTAGCAAACGTAGATCATCATCACAAGCACCACCACCACCACAAGTACCATGACCACCGCCACCACAAGCACCAATCCAAGCACCACCACAACCATTCGATTATGTAGTTTCGGCACGAATGAGTACTTGTTGTATAGATACCCAAGCCAATTGGGAGTTCAACCAAACATTCCACATCTTGAATATACGCCCTCACAAGATACCCTGCATTAAAGTTAAGGATGCAGTTCAGTTGGCGAAACTACTACTTCGGGGCAGAATTTTAATCTGATGAGCGGTCATTATGGTGGAGGGCCGAGCAATCCTTCCGGTAATCTGCCAAAAGTCCAAATGGCAAAAAAAAAAAAAAAGTCGAGTGTTGGAATCATTTTGATGATATTATGGTGGACGGCGTTCGAAGAGCTCGATGTAAGCATTGTGCTAAATTATTTTCGTGTGGTAGTGGTAATGGACATCTTAATAGGCATTACCCGTTATGTGCACCTAAACAGTTTTACTAACTTCATTGAACTTTGATTTTTTGATTGATATAAAAGTATTTTGGAACTGTACATGAAACCCTAACTTAAACCTTAAAGCGATCGTTTGAAATTCTTTATTAGTTCTCATATGTCTTATTGATTCGACCGTCATAAAACATTTTGAATTGTGTTTATTTCTTCTGAATATTGATATGGGTTAGTAAATCTGAGGAGTTATAAGGATGGTGCATATTGTTGGCATTATAAGGATGGTCTGTTTAGTTTGGGTTGAAACTAACGCACAAATGGATTAGTTAGTTTACATATGCATATGTAGAGTGTATCTGAGCACTGGCAGGATTACTTTGCTTATTTGTACTACTCATGCTCAATGTCTTATGTTCTGTTTTATTGTAATTGAAATGTTTATTGATTTTGAGGGATTGAGTTGATACTCTTCCCTATGTCTATATTGAAATGTTGTGATTTTATTTGAAAATATTTCTTAAAAATTATTATTTGACTGTTTACGGAAAATCATTCGAATCGCTTTATTTTTAATCCTTGATCGACCTTAGTGGGCTCTCAAAAGCTCACTCTCGTTTGACTTCCTTTTCGCATGTGATAACCAGCATTAGGTTGCTTGAGTATGGAATATAGTCGAGCGAGAGAATTTAAGTTTTAGTATTACTCATTAGAACTCCTGCGTGGGTAAACGTCTCTAGCTTGTTATTCAGGTTTAAATTCAGTTTAGTAATTATGTCTGTACACTGAGGGTGATACACTAATTGATGGTTTAGTTGTTTTGACAGATTGGTGGTATTGTTTGGTTAAGTTTGAGGGTATTTATGTATTAGTGTAAGTGATAGAGTGAGTGTCTAGAGTTTCGAATTTTCGGGTGTTACAGGTGAGGGGTAACTTGGTAATTGTACCTGTACTGAGTAGCTGTTAAAACACTTTGGCTATAGGGATGTACATATTGTAGAACTTTCTTATAGTAATAGTTGGCTCCCACAAAACCATCTCTCGCGATCTAACTGTATTATTGTCTACAAACAACCTCGGCTGAGCGTTAGGGTCATTTGGTCAGTTGGCGGATTTTGGATTTCTGAAAAACTCTGGGTATGGACTAACCAACTGGTAACCTTGCGTATTAATTGGTCGGTTGATTGATTTTGGATTTCTGAAAAACTCTGGGCAAGGCCAGGGTTCTGACTAACGGTCTAGTAACCTCGTGTGTTAACCTGCCAGTTGGTCAGTAGGTTGATTTTGTAGTTCTGAAAAACTCTGGGGAAGGTTTGGGTGGGTTAATCGGTTGGTTGGTCAGTGGGTTAGAAGTTTGGGATATAAACCATCTAGTTCGAATGCTTAAGGATTATATTTACTGACTAACCGTCCGGTTTCATGCTTGGGAAAATCGAGGTTTCGCTTTTAACGAGAATACTAGCTAGCTTATAGAATATCGACCAATTTCCAAACCCATATGCCATAAGCCAAATAAGTATTCTCCCAAAAAAGGGTAGACCACTCAAAAGGTTCGGGTGTGTGGTTTTTTCTCTTGACCTCGGTGTAAGGTCATTCCGTCGGCTTGACTTGTACGATATACCTCCCACCCATGACTTAGGTAGTTAATAATGTGTGGTCACTAATATTTGTACACAAGTCATTTAATATATCAAGAAACCAGGATGCCCTTTGGTACTAGGCCTTGGAGGTGAAAGTAAGGAAGTCTAGGGTTTTCAACCACTGCCCTCGATTGGGTGGGTTTGTGACAATCGTGAAAGTGTGAGGCACAAAATGAAAGCACAATTCTCACGGTTATAGCATATTATACAAAAAAAACAAAAAAAACACAAAAGGTCAAAAAAGCAAAATAAATAAATAAATAAGTTTAGTCATCATATTTTTAATCCCTAGCAGAGTCTGTAGCAATCTGCCTCGAAAAATTCCTAGACCGGGGAAAGGCCTGTATTTTGAGTTGCCATCTTATTTCAAGGAAAAATAAGAAAACCCCTAAAAAGACTCTCAACTGTCCAAAGAGAACTAATTTATCAAAAATAGATAAATGAATTCGGGGACTAAATTATACGACGGGAAGGTACCCGTCATATCCTTTTGGTCTTTACTTTGTTCTTGTTGATTTTTGGCCTTAAACACAGAAATATGAAATAAAACAAACTAATTCTAAATTGGTTTGAATTCTACAGTATGGGTCAAATGGCCTACGTATCCGATCAGACAAACCAGAATCAAAACCATCTTAGTTCGACTTGACCCTACGGGAGGCGACCTCTATTTTGGTCTTAGACTCGAACTAATTAAGAAATGAAAAGAACTGAAAGATTATTTTTTGAAATAATTTTGTTTTATAGACCGAAATGAAGTCGCAAGGATGGGCAAAACTCTAGACTGCTATACCCTAAATTAATTTAGAAAATTGTAAATGTACCTCGAGAAAGCTCTTGCCTAGAAGACTCGATGATTAATCCACGATAAAATTGGCTCATGAATATGGAGAAATCAATATCAAATGTTGAATTTCTCCTAAGGATGATATACCACTTCTAGGAAGAAATTGTATAAAAGCCCTAGAGTGAAAAAGTTGATCTTTAGAACGTAACCCAAGACCCTTTTTATAGAGGTCTAAGGCAACATAAATAATAAAGATTATCATCCCCAAGAAAATCTATAGTCTGGTGATAAAGCAGAATATTTTATAGAAACCGCAAGTTGAACAAAAAAGGCAACGAATCGGCTAGTTCGTCAGTGAACTGGCCTCATCCTTTGGACAAACTGGCCAGTTTCTGGCAAAATGGCCGGTTCACCCCTTAAAACTTCAAGATTTTTTTTCTTGAATTTCGGAACATTATATGTCCTTGATTCGGTAATTATCTCTAAAAAAAAATAGGGATGAACCAGATTCTGAACTTGTCTCTATATTTTATACAAATCAAGGATTAATCACATACATCAAGGATAAATTACAAGATAATCATCCAACCAATCACAATATCTTAACTGGACACATGTTAAACTTAAATAACTTGACTGGTTTAACCAACTACACTGAAATCTAACTGGACTGGACTGGACCACTAATTAGACTTAATTAAATAGATTAGGCTCATTTTATTACTAGGCCTAAGCCCCATAATAATAATAGACTTAATTATCAACAAAACCCAATAAAATGAATAAGAAAGATAAAATAAAATTACAACAATGGGGTATCTACAACATACAGACAACTTCATGAGCAAAAGGACGAGTTCACAGCTCCTTGTACTTTACTTTCATACTTTAATTTATGCCTAGAGTTTCTGCTGCAGCATCATGCATGCTCGGTGTTACACGTTGACTCGTGATATTACTTGGTCATACGCTGACCTCTATCAGTTGTGAGGTATTCACACCTCTGTACATTAATGAGCTGATCCTACAGCAATGGCGACATGCACATTGCCAATGCATCTGGTGAATTAGAGCACCTCATCTGCCTACTGATAGCATTGTTATTACATCTGGTAAAACTAAGAGCTCATGCCCATCCAACTAGCAAAAAGAATACAACTACTGATAGCATATCAATACAATTTGGCAACGTCTTCATTTATCATTCAGTGACAGCTCTAAGAAGGCTTGGTCTGGCACTCTGGCTCCACGCCTCAAGAAGAAAATGGATTATATGGGAATTCATCAACCATCATGTTTTCATCTCTCTTGAAAACTCACTAGCAATATGCTAGATAGGATTTATCAGCTCTTAGTTGACGATAAGAGTTCGTGTAGGTTAACATTTACAAGTGTAGAGCAACAACTTGCTATACGGGCAATTACAAAAACTTTATGTTCCATTAGCCCCCAATGGCACTTACGAGAACTCTATGTTCCATCAAGCCCCCAAAGGTATTTTTACATAGACTTTTATGTTCAACTAGCCTCAAAGATACTTACATGAACCTTATATTCCACTAGCCCCAAGGGCGTTCACTCAAGGGATGATCTCACAAGCCCAAGCTCTGAGAAGGCTTGGCTTGGCTCCACGCCACGAGAAGAAAAGGCATTCTATCAATCACCATCTTTTCATCTCTCTTGAAAACCCACTAGCAATATGCTAGATGAGATCTACCATCTCTTAGTTGACAATAAGAGTTTGCATAGGTTAACATCTACAAGTGCAGAGCAACAACTTGCATGCACAAAGCTTTGCACACTCTCCCCGGAGAGGATACAATGGGGCACAGCCTCTGAGGATTTCAAGATCCCATGATTCGTCTTCCAAAAGACAAATTCACATAGCCTGCTTGGATGAAATTCTAAGACCTAGCTCTCAAGAGCTAAAGTCCTAACAGCTAACTTGGGCAAAATTTCATGGCTTAAGCTCCCAAAAGCTTAAGTCCGAGCACAATGAGATGGAGAACATACTACTTTACCCGCTACAAGCGGGTCAAATGTCTGTCACATATTCAATGCGTGTCTTAAGACACACACTATACACTTTGTGTCTTAAGACACACAGTATACACATTGTATAAACTTCCTCAGCCAAACAAATTAGCTAAGAATGCAAGGGCTTATAATATAACTCAAAATAAGCTTTCAATTAATGGATCACACTTGGCATTCCCAGTCAAGCTGGGTCAGCTAAGATTGGTGATAGCTTATTGAATAAACTAAGGTTTTGAAAATACTCTCACATGTTCCCCAAAAGATCGGGCCCGACCATAACTCCTCATTCTACTAGGGTTATACATTTATGTCTATATAAAAGGCAAACCCCATAGGTATGTTGACAACTATTCACACACATACACACCAAGTTTCATGCTTTTCAGAAGTCTAACTAATAGTGCTCTGACTTAAATATTAGAGAGTTCTCCTTCTTAAACCCCCCCACCTTGCGATCATTCTTTTTCTGTCTTGTAGGTCATCGTTTCAGACTGTAGTTCCCAATCAATTTTTTAACAACAACAAGTTCTATACGCCGGCTTGGCATTGTTGTTGGTCTCTCTTATCAAACCTCATATCATATCTTTGAAGTGATGCCACCTAGTAGTTCTTGTTATGTCTTAATCTTAGTTATTTTTCAAAACAAGTAAAAGGATTTGGAAACATGCTTTCCATTCAGGACTAAAATACTCTCTCCATGCTTCTAATGCCTGTGCGTTTCGCCTCTCCATGCTTCTAGTGCCTGTGCATTTCGTCTCGCCTGCATGTGCATGTTTCTCATAATTGTGCCAGACTGTGTGTGAATTGTGAACTACAGAAATCAGATATGACTTTTATCCGATATATATATTTATTTCAGATGTCTGAAAATAAGTGATTATTTTACAATATTTTATCGAGGACTAAAAGCCACCAGTGCTTTAAAAATTGTCGAGACATAACCGCTTTAAAGTTTATGCATGTATAATTTATTGTAAGCGAAACGAAAAACGCAATAAAGCTCAAAAATAAATTTTTTCCGCAACATATCTTGTTCTATTATAGAATATAGAATAGAATTCATAAAAAACTATGTACTAAATGCAAAAAAATATTGCCAATAATTTTTTTTCCCAACACATCATGTAATATTGTAGAATAGAATTCATAAAAAACTATAGACTAGATACAAAATACTGCCACTAATTTCCTAATGATCAAATCTAGTATCATCTAACAAAATTATACTCAATATCTGAAACCTCTACGTAACCAATATACTAACACTAGATTTGACTATTACATCCGGAAAACATTCTTTAGAACAATGTTGCTATCCTGGTTTATAAATTAATTTCCTAATTATTAAATTTAGTGTCATCTAAAAAGTTAGTCTCAATATCCTAAACCTCTACATAACCAATTTACCAACACTTGAATTTGACTATTACATCCCAAAAAAACACTCTGGTATAGAAGTAAATGCCCATAGATGCAAAAAAGATAATAACTTACAAGATTTACTTTAATTTATATCTAGCTTTTATAGTTGACAAAAAATAGACCATAACTATAGAGGAGGCCTCACGACAAAAAAGCTGCTATGTTATAAAAATTAACTGCGGAGTACATAATTTCACATCATAGCACTGCCTCCCAAGACTAACCTATTCTTGACAATGGCTTACTGAGATCATTCTCGATCTCTCCCACTTCCGATCTGACGTACCACCATCACCGTATCACGACCCGAGCTTTCGGGCGCCAGACTCTCTGTAACAAGAGAAGCCTGTCCTCTCACCTAGCACATTGTTCCCAAAAGAGAGAAACAATAATAGTAATAATTTAGCGTCGAATATTCTTATAACGTCAATCTCCAGCCAAGACGAGAGAGTGATGTCTAAATTAAATTGCAACATTGCTTGACAAACAAAAGAAGAGGATATCTCTATACACCGCCTTGGGAAAGGAAAGCGTCGTCTGAACTCTATACCAGAAATTTTCACGATTATGCGACAATAGGAAAATACAACTCCAAACATTGTAACAAAGCAGTAACCAGCAGCTTCATCCTGTTCCTTTCACGCAAGACTTGACAAAATGCTTTAATGAACCCTTCTTCTTGGCCTTTTTCTTTGCTGAACTCTCTTCCCTCTTCTTCTCAGCCCCTAGCTCCTCTTCTAACTGCAAAGACAACTGATACAGTGCCTCAGGTACTTTAGTTAAATGTTCCAAATCTCACTCTCGTAGTAAGAAGAGCTCTTCTCCACCGGAAGGTGGAGTTTTATAGAAGGGGTATTAGTGTAATAACAAATAACAAACACTGAATATGAGCGATTATATTGATCTCGGATGAACATATAGTAAACGTTAAAATTAGGACTAGGACCCTTGCAGATGGAAGCAAAAAAAAAAAAAAAGATTAGAAGAATGTTTAGTAATACTCACAAGTTGTTCCGAATTCTAACTTCCAATTGCAAATAAACCGAGTGGACTTTGACCCCTAGTGTTTAGAGTGCAAGAACTAGAATTAATCTACCTTCCTTCATACTTTTAGAATCACCTGATATATAGCATGAATTGTACAGCAGCCGCCTCGCCCCTTTGATGACACTAACCTTGAGTGACACTAGTGACTAAAATGGAACTTCCGACTCAAAGTGTTATATATACCTTGAGCACGCGATCCTCTACGTGAACAATTCTTTCAATGAGTGTTCCTTTACGCTCAGTCTCCACAATTACCGCGTCGATTGGACGGCAGTGTTTCTCCAAGCTCTGGGGAGAGAAATCAACGGATGATGCTTGCCCATCGCTAGTTAAGGTCCCACTTGATGGTGTTGATGCACACGAGCTCCTTGGCGACCTCCTACTGCCCCTGATCTCTTCTAATTGCCTCAACTGCCAAGACGCAACATGAAACACAGATTAAACCATGCATATTACGATATACACGCATAGTCGCACGCTATTGACTATGGAGCGAAACGAAAAGGATAAACAAAAAGAATCGAGATTAACTTTAAGGAATAAACTGTTAAAGAATATGCCCAACACTCTTTAATACCCTCACAGCTTTAGGATATATCTTTTACAGCACCCACTCTCATACTTTTAGCCATGAATAAATAACTAAATAATTCTTTGCTTCTTCCTTAACTCCTCTTGGACCTTAACTTTGTCACGTTAGTCTTTTCAGTCATATTAGTTTTGTACCGTTACAATATCGATCTAGAAGCATAACCAGACATCCGCAACAAAATTTATTTTATCAAAACATAATATGATACATATGGCAACCATTAGCCTGTGATCTTGATCAACATGATATACCAGGTGCAAATGACATTAATAGTAGCTTAATCTTATGTCAAATGCAAATTTGCATAAAGTAGAACTTACAATGTTGTCGAGACGGTCAAGTCTAGAGAGTATCGGTTCTTCTGTGGTCACAGCCATTCCGACCAGAATTTTCGCGGGAGAGCAAACAGTAATTTTCCGAGGCAACCCCAAACGGTTTTGGGCCAAATGGATTTGATTGTTTTGTAAGACGTCGAAGGGGACACGTGAAGGCCGTTGATGTCGTGCCGCACGTAGGAGGCTACACATGGCGTGCTGATGTATGTCGGCTATCAGGACGTGATTATCAGTGGGTGCTCATCATCTGGTGTTGGACATGTCGCAAAGTCCACGCGTTGGGTGTAGGAAGTCTCCACGTGTGCCGTTCACATGATCCTCCTGCTGAGTTTTGGTTTCCTTTTTCATTTTTCTTTGTTTTGTTTTGGAGTAATTTTCTTCGGCTTCTAAGGATATGTACGCGTACATTTTTCGTTTTGTATATTTGTATTGTATTTTTGTTTTCAATATTTTTGTATCTAATCATAAATTATGGTTGTGTACTTTTATTATTTTTACCATTTTTTTGTATTAACTTTTTTTCAATTATTTTTGCATGTTTACCCTTTTCATTTCCGTTTTCATTACTGTTACCACAATTTTTTCCAGTATTACCCTTATTGCTTCTCCTCCTTCCAATTCTTCCTGCCTTCTACGGCAATCTCGTCATGGATTCCAGCGAGACCTTGACGGTCACCGCCGTCAACAACTTCATTTCCCCATTTCTGGTAGCGAGCACTATTTTTTTTTCTTCCAAAACCCACTTCCTACAAAATTTGTCCTCTATGATCTTCCCAAGGAGTGGCTCACTTCAATAAGCATACAATCAACAAAAAGAAATCTTGAACTAAGAGAGTTGAAATCTACAGCTCTCTTCAAAAAGCATACAATCAGCTTGAAGGGATGGGTTGAGAGGGAACAATTTTACCTCATAAATCGATTGGCAAACCCCAAAAAAGATGAAATCTACAGCTCCCTGTGCCGTAATGACGCCCGATATGCCCTTTCTTTCTTTTGAAGCTACTGATGTTATGGTACAACCCTACATGCAGTGAATGAAATGAGATTCAGCAGGAAAGTCCACATGCATGTTTCTCTTTCTAATCTCACCATCGGTGACGATTCTTTCCAACGTAGAAGAAGACTTCCCGGCGTATTTCAGATGCTTGAAGGCCCTGCTGACCCGAAGTGATTTAGAAAGATTCTTCTTTATCGATGGTGATCGGTCATGGTATCCATAGCATTGCTTCTTTTTCGGCCAAATTCGGATTTCGTGATTTTGATGAAGATCCAGGCAATGGATCTGAGAGAAACTGAAATTCTGGATAAATTTGTTCTTGAGATCGATTGATTCCCACCCAAACTGGTTTACCCAATCATGAAAAATGTAGAAGAGGGCCATGAAAGAAATGGAATCTTACTCTTGAAGCATGCCAGAAGGTTTCTGTGAGGACTCTGCAACCAAGAAACTGAAGAGAGAGAAAGGGTGAACAGATGCACAGAGGGAAAGGGTAAACAGTGGCGTGGGGTGACTCTCTGACATGGGATTCATTATTGTTGGAAAAAGGTCTAAGGTGTTTTCCTTTTTTTCGGTATTATTTGGATTTTGTATCCAAAATGATAAAAGTATAAAAAAAGAGCATCTTTTTTGCCATCATTACGAAATTAGAGTACAAAAAAAGATAAACATACGCCCCCTAACCTATTAAGTCTCTTTTATTTTTGTATTCTCGGATAGCGTCCTGGATAAAATTTGTATCTTGTAGCGCTTTTCATCCAACTATTTTGAACCGTTAAAACAATTGAACTGACAAATGTACACGAGCAATTTGAAAAGTTCAATTATAAAATGACAAGTCGTCGTGAAAATGAAATTAATAGTACAAATTTTGTTATTAAAAAAAATTACGTATACGTATTTATTGTTGTATTCAGTAAAATGAATATTAAATTAGTGAAAAATAAGTTAGGCATACGTATCAAAACATAAGTTAGCAAAATATTATTATCGTATCAAACTTGGCCTTTAAATTTTACTTTAACTCTATTTTTTGATGAATTTTAATTTCTGAAAACCAAACATAATTTTATAGGTAGTTACTTACCAATTAAGATTTTTATTTTGTGTCATTTTTTGAAATTATTTTTAGAGTGTCACTTGTCATCATTGTAGGTTGGTAATTATGTAACACCAAAGAGGTGTTACACCAAATCAAATCGCCGTGACACACGCGATGCATGTATAAAAATAAAATTAATAATATAAATTCTTCATCATGTATAAATATTCATTATCACATTCGGTAAAATGAATTTCACATTACAAAAACTAAAAGTAGTTATTCACTATTTAAACTTTTGTTTTATGAGTTTTTCAAGAAAAAATAATAGAATGCCACTTGTCACCATTCTAAATAGGCAGTTATGTAACGCCAAAAAGGTATTACACCAAATCATGTTTTTCCTTTATATATAGTATAGATAGATAGATAGATAGATAAAAAGGAAATATTGGAGGGAACTACCAAATTCAATGTCCTTTATATGTATACTAACATATTTGTGTATATAGACTTTGTGGCCCAGAAGAAAACAAGAGAAGCTTGGAAATGTTGAGGTACCTATGGCTAGGGGCGGAACTACATTGGGACTAGGGGGCTACTGCACCCCATGAAATTTTGATTTTTTTTCCAAGAATTGCACTTTTCGGGAATTACACCCCTGTTCCCCGAGACCCCATTCTCCGAGACCTCAAACCAGTCTCTCTCTCTCTCTCTCCGTGACCGGTGAGGACTGAGGCTCAGGGCGTGACCATCGATCGGTGACTCACACTCATTCTGACACTCCGACCGCGACAGTGAGGCGACGATGACCAACTCACTCCGACCGCGAAAGCGACGACCGACTCACTCACACCGACACACTCACTCTTACCGATGACCGCATGTGACCAGATCTGGACCGTGACCGACGTGACGACGACCGACTCACTCCGACCGCGACTGCAATCTTGACGGGTTGACGACGGTGACGGACTGATGAAGATGACCTCATCGAGCACTGGCCACCGAGACGCCGTGACGCTAACCGACGAGGCGACGACCGTGAGTCTGTGACTCACTTCGACGGACTACGGTCCGACACCGACCAGATCTGGAACTGGAAGGACGGACTGAGGCTACTGAGCAAGGCAATCCTAGCTTGGCAGAGCAGCGGGTGTGAGCAAAAATCATTGTGAACATTGGTTGTTTTGATTTTCCCATTCGATTGGAATATGTGATGGCTCAAAGAAAATGCATGGGCGATTTGACATATGATACATTAATTGTGCCTAGAACCGCAGGTTTAGGAAAGTAATGCTTGAAAAAGCCCTAGAAGTCATTAGTGCAGTATCATAAACCGATTCGGGCCAATCATTATTGCTTCTCTGCACTACTGACTGTGACTCTGTGACGTAAGCCGTAAGCTCCTTATTTAAGTTCTTAAATTTTAGTTTAATTTCAGTGATTATATAGAGATTTAAAAAATATGTTTGGTTAATTTACTTGCTAATTCTTAATTAGTTGTTGAAAGAGTATGCCTTGATTATATTGCATAAATTATTGGTGATTTGGTTGAATTGGAACACCTTAATTATTTGGTTAATTTGCTTTGCTAATTCTTAATTGGTTAATTGCTTTTCTAATTCATAATTGGAGACAAAAAAATCCTGGTACCTCCCCCTGAAAAAAATCGATATAATTTTTGCACCCCCTAAAAAAAATCCTGGTTTCGCCCCTGCCTATGACATATACTCTATGCCACCATGGGCACGTTCCATTATTGAAGACATCGTGGACTGATCGCAATCTTGGAAGAACATTCCTCTTATGTGCCCACTTTGTTGTAAGAACCCTAATTTCTCCATTTTCTCTTCTTTCTTCATCATTTTAAGCTAATTTTCTTTCTAATGGCAGAATGGAAGATGTGGTTTTCTTTGTCTGGTATAATCCCCATGTGCCTCGGCGTGAGGGTGAAAGTACAAAGGAAGAGAGGTGGCTCTATAGCTGTTCTTATTATTGAATTGGGCAATTATAGTTGTGCTTCTATCAACTAAGAATATTGAGATAAAAGAATAATTGGTTTAGAGGTTAGTGACCTATACAATGGTTAAAATATGTTGTAAGGATTTTGGCAATACCCATTTCATCAATGTTAAATCTTGGGCTATGCCTAATTTATCAATAAAGTGCTAAGTGTGTGTTAGTGATGTTTTTCTCTTGTTTAACCCAAGAGAAAACATATTTTAAGATCTACAAGACTGCAAAGAGCCCTAAACAGAGCAAGCTTTGGTGCAATAACATGAAAAATAACCAAAGCAATACCATAACAATTCCTAGAATGACCCTTAAGTTTGAACTTAAAACATACAAGTCCCTTATCTTCTTTTCCTCTGCCGAATAAGTCCCTACGGCCAAACATCCACAAAGGCAAATCCCTAAATAAATATCCACAAAAACCGTGCTCAGCTCTGATGTACATTACTGATAAAGTGAAACATCCATACATCATGATCCTAAAGTGACTTTACAAATAAACATTCAAACATACCAAAAAAGAGCTATGTTCTAAGATCCAAACATCAAAGTACAAAATTCATCTAATTTCAAATCTCAGCTCTAATATCTACTGCCAATGCTTCAAGGGGAGTGGCCTAATTTGTATTACTTTCAGAGGAATTCATTTCAGGAGGGTTTCTCACATTTGCATTAGTCGCATCTGCACTGCTTTGGCCTTCTGAAATCTCTGCTTAACCCTAAAAGATGAACAAATGTATTAGTACATTACTTAAAGTAGTAATCTAGTGAGGGTTAACTTCACAAGACTAACCATAGTTTCAGTTGGATTTCATCTATCAAATATACACCAAGTCGTCCTTTTATGTCCTAATTGACCACAGTTAGCACACTTATTACTATTCTTTGGGACTTCCCTTCTAGTAGTTTCAATTGGCTGTGATGGTGCACACTGCAAGTCATCCTGTTATGCGATAATTGACCATAATTAGCACACTTATTACTATGCTTAGAGGCTCCCTCTCTAGCAGTTTCAGCTGCTTGTGATGGTGCAGCTGCTGTACTGACTGTGATGGTGCAGCTGCTGCACTTGCTTCACCTTGAACCTGCATAAGTTAACATAAAAGTGGTTGTAAAAGTGGTCACAAATTTTGACCTAAGTATAAGCAACATAAGAAAAGTGGTTAGAAATTTTACCACGGTGCAGGTTCTTTTGTTACGTCCATCTTAATGACACATGCACCTGACTGTATCTTGAAACTTCCTTATCTTATTAAGATTTTTACTGCTATGTACCTCTTCAAGTGTCTTTCTCTTGTTTTTTTTTGGGTCTGCCTGGATGTTCCTTGATTATAACAATTAGAGGATAAAGCTGAAGAAAACCTGATTTGGGCCATATATCATGGCCATTGACCGGGCATATGATGTCCTCGTAGCTTTTCATATAGGTGTATGTGAAATAGAAAGAATGAACATGGTCCTCAGGTTGTTCCCCAACTTTATAAATGGCAGTAATTGCATGTGAGCAAGGAATGCAATTAAGGTCCCATATTCTGCATGAATAAGTTTTTGCATCTAAATCAACATTAAAATACTGTTGGTTTGTGCATATTATTTGGTACCTCCTCACAGCAGACGAATAAGGAATGCTAGTCCGAGATGCACCTTCAGCTATTCTAGGACTGATTGAGTTTTTGGACAATATGCCCACAATCATGTTCTCGCATCTTCTGTTTTCTGGCAATCTCTTCATTAAGTACATCCTCATCCTTTGAAATATGGTTATAATGAGCTTACCTCTAACAATATTCAAGACACCGTTAAATGTTTCATATAAATTATTTAGTAAGATGTCACACTTGCCCTCAGTCCTAAACAAAAGGCCTGCACCAATTCTCTGCATCTCTCCCACAACCAATCATGAGCTCTAGAGTACATTTTAAACAGTTCTCCCATCTCTTCATTATACTTGTTTTTTTTGGTTTAGAAGAGAAATATTATACATAATAAACCGTCCCGGTCATACGAAGGATTGTAACATATATTACAGATATTGAAACTAAATTAAAATAAAAAGCTAGGAGCTAGACATTGTCCATTATACATTCATAGATCGAAAAGCATCTAATCCATTGTCCCATGTCGTCATAGAGACTTCCGATCTAGTCTTGCACGCAAAAGTGGCAAGTTCGACCGCTTCATGAAGTAGTTGTTTGCTCCCTAACATTACCCGACAGTGATGAAAATAGGTACTGATCTTACAAATATCATACAAAATAGGGGCAGCAATGACACTAATCGCCTCCGTTCCCAATATCTTGTCAATTAAACGATCAGAATTAGTATATAAGACAATATGGGTCATATTATTTTGTTTTGCCCATTTCAAAGTATTTAAAACTGCAAGAGCTTGAGAAGTAAAAGGGTCTTGAGAGTAGTATGTGCATGCAAATGAACCCCATCTGTGTCCTAACGGCTTTGAAATGCAGATCCCAAGGCCAGATCTTTGCCTGTGTTGTTGGAAATGAGATCATGTTAACACGAAACATATTTGTCGACTATGACACGAGCAAGTGTTTTCATGAAAATTGTACGAAGCTGTAGGTCTGAAAATTGATGACTGAAACGCTTTCACAATCCCGTTTTTATGTAGCCTTGATGATGCGTCAAGAAAAGAATTCCAAGTAGATTGGACTTGAGCTTGAACTGTCCTTACGATGATCATCGGATTGAAGGCTTCTCCTTTAAAGATAATAGCATTACGATGCAGCCAGATCTGCCATATTGTAATGAATATGGTGGTTGCCACTTTGGATTGAGATCTTTTGGGAGCATTCCCTTTATTGATCCAGGCTATGAGCCACTCCATGAAACTTGGAATATTTGGTTGCCTTTGAGTTTGAATTGCCAATCCAAACCATACCGCACACGTACCAGAGCATTTGAAGAAAATATGATCGATTGTTTCCACATGTGAATTGCAAAGGCTACAACTGTTGGTATTGCTAATTCCAAATTTCGCTAATCTATCCAGAGTTGGTATTCTTCTCAAGAGTACCTGCCAAAGAAAAAGTTGAATCTTGTGTGCCAATTTTAGTTTCCACAATTTGCTCCAGGTTTTGGATGGAATGGTGCTACCCGGATTAAAATCTGATCTCTTCTCTTCTAGCTTCAGCGCTGCTTTATTGTAAAAAGCTTGATATCCGGATGCTATTGAATAGAAGCCCGATGGTGTTTGATTCCAAATGATCTTATCAGGAAAATTACCTTCACCGATGTGGATACTCCGGATGCTTGAACATATATTTTCTAGAAGAATAGATCTCAACTTTTGCATGTTCCACTGATTGTCTTGGATATATGCTTCTAGTTTTTGGCTATTTAGATCCCTAAATCGTGCTTCTCGAAGGACCGAGGGTTCAATATCTTTGATCCATGAATCTTCCCATATTTTAATTGTTTGCCCATTGCCGACTTGCCATCTAAGATCTTGGAGTAAACAATCCCTACCATGTAAAATTCCTCTCCAAGCCCATGAACAATTCTGAGGTTGTTTACATTCCAGGAAGCTCTGTCCGGAGCAATGCTTTCTTTGGAATATCTGGCTGATAAGAGATCTAGGGTTGTGAAGGACAGTCCAACTAGTTTTGGCTAGGAGAGCCGAATTAAGTAGATCTGTTTTTTTAAAACCCAAACCTCCAGATGATGTCGGCCCACATAAAGTAAACAAGTTAATGAGATGTAAAGCTTTATCCTTGTTTGCTCCAGCCCAGAAGAAGTTGTTGAAAATGTTATCCAACTGTTCGCATATGTATTGGGGAAACTTGAATACCTGCATATGGTAGATTAGGAGAGAAGATATGACTGATTTAATGAGAGTTTTCATGCCCGCCTTGTTCAAAAGCAAGCTTTTCCATCCAGCACACTTTTGTTGTACCTTGAATATCAGGTCCCCAAAAAATTCTTTCCTATGAGTGACAATGACCAAATTGGTTCCCAAGTATTTCCTAAACTTCTCGCTAGAGGAGATTCCAAGAGTATATTTAACATATTCACACATGCTAGCGGAGGTGTTAGGACTAAAAGTGACCGTGGACTTTTCCAGATTGATTTTTTGCCCTGATTGCTCACAGTAACTATCCAATAAAATTTTCAGGAGCTCGCAGCTGAGAGGGGAAATTTGAAAAAATAAAATAGAGTCATCTGCAAAAAATAGATGGTTCACCCGAGGGCAATGCTTTCCCAGCTGAATACCACTAAGCCCTCCTAATTCTTGTGTCCGCAGGAGATTTGCTGAGAGAACTTCTGCACAAAGGATAAAAAGGTACGGAGATAGGGGGTCACCTTGACGAAGTCCACAGTCGGGTTGAAAACGTGGAGATTGTTCACCATTTACCAATATAGAATATGAGACCGTTTGTACACATTCCATGATCAGATGTGTGAAATGGCCAGGGAATCCATATCTTCTTAAGACCGCTCTGAGGAAATTCCAACGGATTCTGTCATATGCTTTGCTCATAACCATCTTCAATGAACAGAGAGCAATCTTTCCCTTCTTCTTCAGCCTGATATGATAGGTAGCCCTTGCACATCTCCATTATTCACCTTCAAGCCAATACCCTAGTGCTTCACTTTGAAGTTTCATTACAAGTGTTGCACACTGAATCTGTGCTAATAGTAAAAGAACAACTCTTCAGTTGCAGGTATCAGTCCCTTTTGCTTCTCTTTACTAAAAGTCCAGTTTTAAGAATTTGCAAGAATTATTCAGGAACCATTTTCAAGAGTCTTTATTCTCACTCTCCACCACAGTAAATGCAATTGACCACATGCCATTGGGCCACAATTTGTTATGCTTCCCCCACCCACCAGCTAGGTAATGCGCCTTAATTATTTGCTATACACGTGAAGGCGGATTATAATTGCCACACCCCAACCCTGGTGACATCAATGGACTGAGTTATCAATCATAATCACCATCAACCCTATGCTGAATACAGAGCAATTACATCCTCATATTCATACATCATTACTAGACGCTCCAATGCGTCCTTACAAAAATTTTCTTACAAACATACATCATACTGCAGCGGAAGACTTTCAGGTCCCTAAACAACATGAATGTTTACACCCTAATACACGATTGTAGTCTTGTAGCTCCTTTCGACATACCTCGTAGCTCAACCTTCGTCTTATCCCTTCTAGCTTGTTCTCACGTCGCTCAAATTTTCTAGTTTACATCATTCCCCTTCCTAGAAGGTTCTTCTTGGTCAGTCTAATAACCTACACAACACAACATAAGCAATGAGCGCAAATCGCCTAGTAAAGCCAACACGTGGAGTATCGTGTACAAATGATTCAAGAGACTCAGAGGAATAATAGTCCTCTCAACGATAGCAATGAATCAAGAGTTACAATGAATTTTTGACATGAACATAATTGTCAAACGATCTTTTTCTTTCATTAGACTGAGCGGCTTCAAGGCCCAACAGAACAGCATTAATGCCACCTCCTCATGGACAAGACTGACTAATTGACTGACTGACTGACTATGAAAATGAACCCGAAATCCAGAGTCGTAAAGATAAACATCATTGAAATACAAATCATTAAAATCATCAACACCAAAATAAAATCAAATGCAATGCAACTTCGTCACGACGGACTGAACTCTACCAGACACAACAAACTCTGCTCGAGCAACATTCATCCTCTTTGGCCAGTGATCATAATTCATAGGCCATCCTCCTCATGTTGATATTCCATTTTATGGGCTGTTCATCTCAGTCTCAAGTAAATAGAAGAGACACTGTCAACAAGCAGGGAACTATTCTAGAGTGCTTTCCCTAACCACGTTATAGCCAAGCAATAAGACTTCATCAACGGGGCGGATTAAGGACAAATGTATTCCACCTTATGTCCTCAGCAACACAACACAACAAGAAATACCGGATCAGAAGATCAACCGATGTTCAAACTTAACAACAAGAGTTCAACGTAACATCATCAACAGGACGGACTGGGGATAAGTTTGCCATAAGTCCTCAACAACGTTCTTACATAGTTCACAACAACAACGCAACAACCTCAACAACATCATCATCAACTACAGGGCGGACTCAGGAGAAGTTTAATCACAAGTCCTCAATGGTGTTCTCAAACAGGAAAGATATCAACTATCAATAATTGTCGACGTCTCACAATAACCACACAATAACCTCTACGCAATATCATCCCCAACGTCAGGTATGCTAATCGAATCGAATCATAGCATACTAGGACATGCATTATCCTCACTAACTTTTATCAACCGGGCAGACTAAGGAAATTTATTCTACCTAGTCCTCAATAGCATAATTCATTAAAAAAATACCGGTCACAATGACTATCGGTGTCCAATTATAACAACAAGAATTTAACATAAACGTCATCGACATGCCATGCTAACCAAAATAATTAATTAGCATATTAGAACCGCATTGTCCTTACTCGATTGGCTTATAGCCGACGCAACGAGCGGGATTACCTGATCAAATAAGACCTTACTCGGCAGACATCATTTAAACATCCATGCACGCTTTATTCTACCCCTCTCCCATTTAATCGCTTATAGCGTTTTATGACAGCTAGTTAACCCGATCTGGTAGTCGGATCCTTAACCTAGCCTTATCGATGCATTAGCAATAACAACCCTCTCATTTTTTATATATTAACATCACTCCTCACTTCCCACCATTTCGGACGCTTAACAACGCTCGTGCCCAAAATTTAGCGGTAACATGGCAAATTACCAAAATACTCCATGATGGCCGCTACACCATCAACACCCCAAAATCGCTTTAAAATTACCTTTTTGATGTACTACATCATTTATGGGCCAAATAGTCCCTCAAAAAAAATTTTAAAAATATTTACCAAAACACCCCCTGACGGCCATCGCCCCAACAACATCTCAAAACAACTTTCCAGATGTCTTACACCCCTTATGGGATCAAAAATTTATAGGAAAAACCCTTTGGGCGACAAATTACCAAAATGCCCCTGAGGGTTCACTACCTCCCCAACACCCCAAATTTGCTGCAAAACAACCTTTCAGGTGTCTTACAATCTTTCTTGGACCAACAAGTCTTTCAAAAAAATTTCTAGGAAAAACTACCAAAATATCCCCCTCAGGGTGATAAATTACCAAAATGCCCTCTGGGGGTTTCCGGTACCAAAAAAAAAATCCTAAAATCACTTAAAACGCTTCTGAAGTCATTTTTGAGCTACAAAGTATTTTTTAAAAATTTCGCCCGAAACTTCCAAACCTGTATCCGGATCGAACGCTTAAAAGCATGTTCGACCAAAAATAGCTAAGGACTTCAGAACGATCCAAAATTTTGGGAAATATAACTTCTCAGCATCTTAGGGTCCTCACAAAATTTTTGCATGAAACCTTTCAAAATCACAGCGTTTGTTAACCACCTTCCCGACCTCAGAAAAATTCAAAAAATTTCCACAATGTAGGTCTCCTAAAAATAACTAGTCTTTTATTTATTTATTTATTTTTGCACTTTGGCTAAATCTGACCCTAACTATTTTAAAAATTCGGATTAGAAACTATTCATTTATTTTCATTTTTAGCGATGCTTACGGTTACTATTCAAATCAAAACACACACTATTTCACCTCCACAGCACACAATCTTCATAATCAACCTCACTTCCTCTCTCTGCCGAATGCAAAACCCACACAATTTTCACACTTTCTTCCAGTTTCATGAGCAAACCCACCCTAATGCAACTCTTAACACGCTTTTAACATACATTACAACACATTAAACCACCCAAAATCCCCATCCCAATCCACCCGTAACACACCCAGATACACACACGAAACACTGAAATCCCAACCAATTTTCTTCCTTTTTTTCTCTCTAAGCTTTCATAAACACAAAACACAACCTGATTCCATCCAAATTCCTCCCCTCGAACCCACACACACACACACACACACACACACAGTGACATACACATATACACACGAAGCATCTTCAATCAAAACATATGCGGGCTCACTATTAGACTCGTAGCAACGATGCCGATGTGCTAACACACGCAGCTAATAGAGAGGCGTGGAATGAGTTTGACCGCAGGCATCTAACTTTTGCTCAAGAAGTTTGGAATGTTAGACTTGGTTTGGAAACCGATGGGTTCAATCCTTTCGGGCAGTCTAGCACGCCTTACTCCACATAGCCTGTTATTATGGTCCCGTACAACCTTCCACCAGGCATGTGCATGAAGAAGCCGTACATATTTTTGTCGTTGCTTATTCTAGGATCGAAGAGTCCCTGTAAGGACATGGATGTGTATTTAAGGTCGTTGATTGATGAGCTCAAGCAACTATGGGATCATGGAGTCAAAACTCATGATGCATCCCTTAAATAGAACTTTCAGATGAGGGCTACTTTGATATGGACTATACACGATTTCCGGCATTAGGAATGACGCATGGGCAGAGCACACATGGAAAGTTAGCATGCCCTGCTTGTATGGGCGTGAATCCCGGTCATACATTAAAACATGGCGGGAAGCCCTCATTGTTCGGATGTCACCGAAAGCTTTTGCCACTAGACCATCAGTTCTGTACACAGAAGGATAAATTCGACGGGACAATCGAGCTTGAGGTTATCATACTGGACTATCCATCTGGTGAAGAAGTATTCTCGCACCTGGAGGCACTTGGGACTGACATACCATACGACAAGTGTGTGCCGGATCAAAAGATTCCAAGATACGGGAAAGAGCACAACTGGAGGAAACAATGTATTTTTTGGGAGTTAGCCTACTTGAGGACACTCATTATCCAAAACAACATGGATGTGATGCACATTGAGAAGAATATTTTTGATAATGTGTTCAACACAATGATGAATGTCAAGGAAAAATTGAAAGATCACCTTAAAGCAAGAAGAGATCTACAACAGTTGGGTGTACGCTGTGAACTGTATCCTTGGACAGTCAACGGGAGGACGATACTTCCCAAAGCACCTTACTGTCTAGACAAAAAAATAGGTGGAAAAGGTCTGTCAGTGGGTTAAAATTTTGAAGCTTTTGGATGGTTATGCGTCCAACATATCTCGTTGCTGCAATGTATTGGAATGCAAGTTCCAAGGAATGAAGAGTCATGACTGTCACGTATTTATGGTAAGATTCATTCTTATTGCCTTTCGGAGACTGTTGTCAAGGGTTGTATGTGAGACTTTAACTTATCTCATTTCTTTCGAGATATATGTTCTTCTACAATCGGAGTGAGTAACATGGAGGTGCTTGAGAAGAACATGGTGTTGACAATTTACAAGCTCGAAAAAATCTTCCCACTGTTATTCTTTGATTTAATTGAGCATTTGCCCGTTCACTTGGTGTATGAAGCTAAGATGGGTGGGCCTATACAATATCGGTGGATGTATCCATTCGAGAGATATTGCTTTAACTCTATGTTGTTCGTTTACACGTAATGCATACCCTGTTGTCATTGATATTCTACCTAACTTTATTCGTTAAACTTCTAGGTTCATGTTTCATTTGAAGAAGAAAGTTCGTAATAAAGCTCGTGTTGAGGGCTCAATTGCTGAGGCTTACGTAACGGAAGAGCTTGTAAACTTTTGTAGCTAATATTTTGGGCCCAATGTTAATACAAGGTTAAATCAACTAGGTCAAAATGAGCCCAGAGCCGGCACACATTTGGAAGGGCAATTTTTAATATTCAAGCAGTCAGGTAGTCCGTTTGGATGAACCTATACTCAGTGGCTAAGTGATGTAGAGTACACTGCTGTAACAATATATGCCCTTCTAAATTGTGATGAAGTTTCAGCATTCGTTAATTAAGTTTATGTTTTCAAATAATTACTGTACATTATTAAAAATGTGTGATCAGTGGGTTAACTATCATGATTTGCAGTGAGTTCGATGCGGAATCTTTAATCACTGATCCCGCTGGACTTGAATCTCATCGAAAATCGCAATTTATAGAGTGGTTTAGAAGACGTGTAAGTCTTTAATCAAAATATACTATGTGTTATATACAGCTATGTGGTTTATTTATGTTAATTTATCATTAATTACTTTCTCCGTCTTCTATAATAGGTTCAGTCGGTTGATAAACCAGTAGCCTCCTACTTGAAATTACTAGCTCAAGGCCCTAGTAAACAAGCATCTTATCATGGAGGCTATATCATCAATGGGTTTAGGTTTGACGTAAAAGATGATGACCGGACAAAACAAATCCAAAACAATGGAGTCTTGGTCAATGACAACTGTTATGACGAGAATTGCATGGACTTTTATGGAGAGTTGGATGAGATTGTTGAGCTAACATATCTGGGTTCCCAAAACCGCCTGCTAATGTTCAAGTGTACCTGGTTTGATGTCAAATGCAGTAGAGGAATCCATGCTCACTCGCAAGGGATTGTAGATGTCAATGTTAAGTCAAGACTTGCATCAGACTAGCCGTTTGTGTTTGCTAGTCAAGCTGCACAAGTCTTTTACGCGAAGGACGTCACAAATCCCAAATCTCATTGGTATACAGTTATCAAGTCCAAGAAATTTTTGTGGCATATGACAGTGAGGTAGACACCTTTCAAGTTAACCATGCACCTGTCTTGGTACCTGTTGAGGTGAACAACAAGGAAAATGATCTTCCTTTTTAACCAACACTTAATGTAGGAGAAGAAGTTGTAGATGATGACGTGGAAGACGTAGAAAGTGTTGAAGATGATGAGGTTGAGTCTAGTGACGAAGAGGATGAATTACTCGATGAAGAGGACGAATCGTTCCAGGAAGAAGAGGATGACAAGTCCGACGATGATGGCGGCGATGATTCCCAAAATGAAGATGATTGACTTGTACTGTAGTAACATGGATTCTTTTAGTACTAGAAGTTTCATATAGTGTTTTTATACTCGGTTCATATACATACTCGGTTCATATATATAGTGTTGTAACATGTGTGTGGACTATACATTGTTTTTAATGTGTTAATTTATTTGGACTTCTTGTACATGAAGTCAGACATGGATAGATTACTAGGCATTCGTGGCGCGGTGAACGCCGAGCTGCGTCCACCCTGGTGGCTCTCATCTCGTCATTGTCTGCTGATGACGAGGCATATAGTGCTCACATCCAGCAGGCGGGGGCCCAGCCCCCACCCAAGCCGCAGCCACAGCCCCAGCCGTTGCCCCAGCCCCAAGCCGATTCCTTCCACACGTGTTTAGTTCTCCTTCTGTGGGTTCTACCTCATGTATATTTGATAATGGCGTTTGGTCATAATGCTAGACTTATATTTAAATTATATTTAATCTGTATTAATGTCGGTGTTTTGTAGGATCTCGATGAGGCCATGACCAACATGCGGGGTGCGCATCGACCCCCAGCAAAAACAGAGAGTTACCCTCACCCATGAGGGCCAGTAAGTTAATAAATTACATAATACAGTACTTATATCTTCAATTTCGATAGTTATTACTATCCACTTATTTAATGTATTCAATGTTTGTGTCTTTATCAGTATCCTAGAGACTCCGGCGAAGACGAAGATCAGCGTCCTTGTGAAGGGCCGATTCTTTGAGCCATGGCTATACTGGAAGGACTGGGATGCCGCGACGAGAGAGTCCTTGTGGGATGAGTGGCTGGTATGGTTTTGTTTTTGTCATTCATTATTTGTTTAATTAGACTGTAATTTTTAATTAATTGTATTGATTGTGTAATTAGATGCCTTGCAGGAGGGGTTCGAGTTTGAGTCACCTGAGCAGCAATCGTTGGGGCGGCAGGCTTTTTTTGCCTACATTGACAAAAATTATCGGCAATGGCATGCATGACGCACCGGAGTGGGCGAGGAAGATGCTGCCCGAGGGTGCCCTGATGGAAGAGTGGAAGGGATTTCCCCCTCATTGGATATCTCCATCTGTATGGGGACAGATGGTTGATCAGTGGAGGACTGATCCATCCTGGGAAGCCAAGAGTAGGAGTGAGAGCGAGAACAGACACGAGAAAGATCCCACACACACAGGGGGGGTCAGTGGCTCACGACGTCTTCCGACACAAGAATGCGGTTGAGCACCTAAACCTGGCGGCAGATGAGGTCTTAGCTCTGACGTAGTGTCAGACGCACGTGAGGAAGAAGGATAAGGATGATGCACATCGGGCGAGGGACTTTGTTTCATATTTTTCCCGCCAGATCGATGTAAGTTATGAATTAATTTGTTATATTTTTTGCCTTTGTATTCGATGTTTGTCGCCTTAATGTTTTGAATGTCAAATCACTATTTTACAAGCCTCGTATGAATACATCAGGGGGTCTGGGTAACAGTCTGGACAGCCATCAGCGTCCACGAGTACTAGGGGATTGAAGCGATGGCTGGATACAGGCCGAAAGGTTGCATACGCGGCCTGCCTGATATGATTGCACGTGCCATGATAGGAGCGTCCCCACCCCACGCTGCCTATCCACAGACGCAGACACCGACCGTGGAGCGACCGTCGTTACACGGGGACGAGATCCGTCGCATTGCTGCAGAGGTGTATAGGATGATCACAGCACATAATCAGGTACAACCATTATATACGTTTAGTAAACACTATATACGATTGCTATCGAGATAAATACGTATGTGCCTTTACATGTCGGGCACTGCTGCTAGACATGCCGAGCTGGATCTGGATCACAGTGCCCCCGTGGACGAGGACGATCAGCAGGATCCAGATCCAGGACTCACATACCCCTAATCATTCCTTCCCCTCCTAGTTATTTGTATCCCGCTCACGTGCCCCCCCCCCACCCCCACCACTTCGACTTGTACTCACATCCCCTCCCCTACTCTATTGTACCCTGCTCGCGTGCCCCCCTAAACTTTGTATACATTTTATTTTTTTATTAGTATAGAATCTATTCTGTATATATATGTATTGTGTCTATTTTAGGGTTAAGTAATTGCTAATTTTCTGGATTGAAAATGATTGTTGAGAATTTGTAATTACAGTTTCAGGTATTAAATAAATAAAAAAATATTTTAAAAATTAATTTGACTTTTAGCGACGGATTTTATTCCGTCGCTAAAAGTCATCAATTTTTGAATAATTTTTAGCGACGGATATTCCGTCGCTAAATGTCTGTCGTTAAAACTTTTGGCGACAAATTTTTATGTCGCTAAATATTTTACATAATAAATTATTTTTAAAAAATAAATTAATTAAAATACGAAAAATACAATTAGCAACGGAATTGTATTAATACTTCTGTCGTTGAAAGTTGACTTTTAGGCAACGGATTTCAAAATTCCGTCACAAAACTTTTAGCAACGGGGTTATAGGCAACAGACCTTTAGCGATGGGTTGTCCGTCGCTAAAAGTCCGATTTATTGTAGTAAAGATGGGAACTCCAGGACTTAGGGTTTTTCTTTAGGGGGGTCAAGATGTTTTTTGTCCATGGTGGCTCTGTGATTGATTAAATTGGTTAAACCCCAACGAGGCTTAAGAGAAAAAGGAACACCATCCTTTCATCATTTTTTGAGGGTAATTGTTTCTTCTTTCCCATGATTGAAGTGTAACAGGATATACAGGCTATGAATGACCTTATGAAGGTGAAAGAGTTATAGTCTGAGGAAGATAGTTGTTGTTGGTCATGTCAAGAATCCTAATTTGAGTTATCTCTAGAATATATTGATTGATTGAGTAAGAATATGTAACCTTTCAAACCTAAATTCAAGCTTTTATAAGTCGGGTGGAAAACCTATTCACTCACACACGAGTCAAGGAGGCGAGCAATGTTAGCATATCAAATATAATATCTAGCCTGACCAATATTGTTTAGGTACGTGTGCACAGTAAAAAAATATGAGATTCAAGTCGTATCCCGTTGTCCTTAAAGCTAATTTAATTGATTTGATTTTCATGATGGTGGTTATTTACGACATGTGGCCATTAATGACGAGTGAGGGTTAAATGCAGTTAAAGCCTGTAAAATATGGGGCCTACTTGTAGGAAATCCAGTGATGGTTTTTATAGAGTTGTCGATAGAGGAAAAATAATTGAAAGATATACAAGTGATGCCAATAAGTGGTTTACAAAAGTTACCACTCAATTATCTCTAAAGAAAGGATAAAAAGGAAGAACTGGGAGAAAAACAACACAATTCAATACCCCAAATAGAGTATGGCTTAGATCTAAATCTTTTTCTTCTAATTTTCTGACTACCGTAGTCAATCTATTGCCAATTTTGGTTTGTAAGCTCTCATCATCAATCAAATTTAGACCATTTGTCCCTGTGGGACGCATTTAGATTCTTCATGTTTAGTTATAGGTAAAACCTATTTCTATGTTTAGAGAAGTCCTCCATATGAGGCAAAAAGGAACCCACGTAGTGAATAGTTGTATCAATTTTTTTATTAATTAATTGTCAGTATGCTATCGAGCACAAACAGATTGTGCGGGTTACAAGTACTCTCTATTCGTGTTGGGTATGTGTTTAAGCACGGTCATCATCTCCGATGTTTCTACGTTGGGGTGAGTGGGTTGTGTGGTGGTAAATCATTATGGTGGGTGTAAGAGTCTGTGGTGGATGACTGATGGTGGTTCGATGTTCGGTGGAAGATTCCTCTGGCTAGGTTTCCCTTTCTCTTCTCCCCCATTCCATTTTTAGTTTGGTCCCCCCCCACCCCATCATCTCTCTGACTAATCGTGGTTGGAGTGGTTGTTGGAAGGTCTCAACAGTAGCTCACTTGGTGGTCTCGTTGAGGTGGTGTTGGTGGCATTGTGGATTGGAGTGGTGGTGCTAGGCGAGGATGGTGCAATGGCCTTGGTGTGTTTTGGTCAACCCATGAGTGAGGGTGCCTTCGATTGGTTGGTGTTGATATCCTGTGAAGGTTAACGACAGGTAGTGTGCTGGTGGCGTCTTTGTCCGTCAGGGGTGGTGCTACTAGTGGCGGCGTATGAGGGCGTTGCGATCTTAGGGCACATATGGCCTTAGGTTGACAGGTGTCAGTTGCTAGCCTTGGCATATGTGTCAGGTGTTGGTGTCCAATGGAAGGTGGCGTTGATATATGTTGCTTGTTGATGTGTGTCAAGTGTTGTTGAGTTGACTTTTTAGTTTTTGGTTGTTGGCCTTATCTTTAGTTTTGAGTAGTTGACTTGTTTTTTGGTTTGCTTTTTTGTTTATTTATTTGTTTATGTTATTTTGACTACCCGTAGACAGGCACATGATTGTTGTCCTTGTTTGTAATTTGTGCCTTGGTCTAGGTAGGAGCGAGCTGATTTTTTATGTCGATAGCCATTAGTAGGGATCTCATGACGCTAAAGACGGTTATTCTTTTGCCTCTCTCACCTTTACAAGGAGGTCTGGCTATGTTGCTGCTTGTCAACAGTCGCACTGCGGTATTATGTATTCTTGTTAATATACTATGTCGTATATTACATGCATTTGAATGTTATGATTGGTAAAGGTTTTGCCCATAGCCAGAGAGAGAGAGAGATTCTTTTCACAAATTCATTGAAATTCTCACCTTAGAGCTGAAACAAGAAGTGTTATCTTTTTTGTCTTTATGAAGTCCCATCTTTTCACAAATTCATTTAAATTCTCACATTAGAGTTGAAACAAGAAGTGTTATCTTTTTTGTCTTTGTGAAGTCCCAACCAAGTACAAACTAGATGCTCAAAGTAAGCCTATTAAAACAGCCCTAGACAAATCCAGACATATTTACAAGGCAACATATACCATTGTGCAATCCTAACACCAACACAGTGGTTATGGTTTGGTCTAGAGCATTTTTGTTTGGCTCTTTTTTTGTTGGAGGGGGCCAAACCAATTAAATTTGTTAGAGGGGGTGGGGTACCAAGTTACTCCTTCATAATACGGTTTTTTCCTCCTGTGGTGGTTGCTTTTAATTCCCGTTTTTTTGGTGGCAGGGTGTCCATGGTGCTATGATGTATCGGTGGCAGGTTGTGGATCTTGTGGTGATGGCAAAACCCCCTCATTTTTTGTTGTGGTTTCATAAGGTGGTGGCTTTGCTCACAAATTATGCCGGCTCTTGCGGTTTTTGTGTTCCGTTCTTTCCCGTGTTATATTTTAGTGTGTATTAGATGTTTTTTCTTCTTTTGTTGGCTTTCTTGTTTGGTAGTGGTAGATTTTGTTCTCAGTTCCTGATTATATTTAGAGTTGGGCAGGGGTCGTATGTGGGTGGATTTCTTGTTTGTGTGATAGGTCTTATATTTTTTGGCTTAATTGCACTGTAAACCCTGTGTTTTCCAAAGAATTCAATCAAAACCCTAAAGTTTAGAACTCGACATCTAAGACCCCAACGTTTGCCATATGTTGCAATCTCTAGAATTTACTAACGGAATTAACGATTTCGTTACTTTTTAAGGGTAGTTTTGTCTTTTCATTTTCTTTTGGCCATACTTTCTTCTTCCACCACCACTTACTTTCTCACTTCCACCTGCCCAACCTGCTTCTTCCATAGCTGCCCACCCCAGCCACTAGCCATAAGCAAAATCATGTTGCCCGTCTCATTGAAGTTTGACTCCAAAATAACCAAGCTAGTTAAACTGTAGCACTCGAGGTGTTTGTGATGCGCTTTTGAAGCAATCTCAAAACAAAACTCTGAGCATGATGTCCAACCTAATCTCCTCTTTTTCTAACAAATATATTATTATTAGAGGGTATTCACATACACCTGACGAGTAAAGCATAGCCAGACATCAATTAATTCAAGGTAGCTTTGGTGGGGATGAATCATTTCT
Source organism: Escallonia rubra (assembly GCA_033065855.1). Taxonomy (NCBI): domain Eukaryota; kingdom Viridiplantae; phylum Streptophyta; class Magnoliopsida; order Escalloniales; family Escalloniaceae; genus Escallonia; species Escallonia rubra. The sequence continues at coordinate 28,130 of JAVXUO010002008.1, read as the reverse complement.
GGATTTAGATAGGCGAGGACAGTGGAGATTGTTGCGACGTATTGTGGCGAAGGATCAGATAGTACCAAATGACCTTCCCAACCTCGTCGCAAGAACGGAAGAGAAGGGTAGCAGTCAGAATCACCGGCGGCAGGGGACACAGCTATGGTGAGTCGAGGTGGAGGCAGCGATGATTAGGGCAGGTGAAGGAGATGGAGAAAGTAAATGGAAGAAAAGAAGGGAAAAATTACCGTCCAACCCTTCATTTACTTTGATCTCATCCGTCGAAATTGGTTTAACAAGTTTATTGCTGAATTATTTTTAAAAAATAATTTAAATGACAAAAATGCCCTTAAAAAGTAACGAAATCGTTAATCCCCGTTAGTAAATTCCAAAGATTGCAACAAATGGCAAACGTTGGGGTCTTAGATGTCGAGTTTTAAACTTTGGGATTTTGATTTCAATTCTTTGAAAAACACAGGGTTTACAGTGCAATTAAGCCTATATTTTTCGTTGTTACTTATATTTTAGTGTCAGGTTGGGGTCTTAGTTTTTGATTGGGGAAAGAATGTTTCTAAGATCCTTCAATTAGATTTTATCAAAGACTAAGGATCATGATAGTAAAGTTATGCATTACTATTTGTCGTCTTTAGTCCTAAAATCCAAATGATGTTCCTTTTCTTTGTATTACTAGTTTGATTCTCGTGCATTGCAATGGGTCATTATGTACTTACAACAATGAAACTTTTCACATTCGAGAATATTCGGGTCAAACTGTAGGAAAGAGGGTGATAAGTGAGAATTATTTACCTAAAAAGAACGAAAGAAATGCCATTAAATATATATCGTCCAAGGAACAATCAAAAGAAAAAAGAAAAACCTACCGACCTTGAAAAGAAAACACCAATCTATTATGTACAAACTAATCAAGGAAATATATTTATAAGAATGACATGGAACAATTATAGGGTAAATACCATTAACATAACAACATAGCAATATACAATACGCAATTCCAACCATGTCACATGTATACACAAAATATAAAGTTACCATGCTGAAAACAAAAATCTAAAAGTTTCCACGCTTAAAACAAAAATCTAATCATTCAATGTCTCCTACATACAAAGAACGGAAAGTTTCATGAAAAATAATCGTGCGAGATATAAAATAATTATAAATGTCCAAAGATATGTGAAGAACATGTAATTGCTTGATGAACTCACCAGAGCATGTCCAACAAAAAGTATGACGCAAGTGAGATTTATGTGAGAAAGGCGAGAGTTGTGAGAGATACTTTCAGTCAAAAGCATGAGAATTTAAAATTTAATAAAAGAGAAAATGTGGTAATGATGATGAATTTAAAAAAGGAAACATTTGACATTGTGATCGTGTATGATGAATTTAAAAAAAAAATTGAAATTATATAACGGAAAGATAGATTAGGCTTAACAATTTCTGTTATATAATTTCATATTTATGAACTCTAATATTATAGGCTTAACCATTTCATAAATATAAAATTGTTAAGGATAGAAACTATAATATCAGAGTTCACATTTAAGTTTTGTGGCAAATGCAAAAGTTTAGGCTTTAAAAGACGTGGATTCATCTGAATCTGGATAGAGACATTTTTTCTCAAAAAGATATTATAATATCAACCTATAATGGCATGATAAAAACTAATGTAAAAAATGAAAATAAAGAGGGGTATACTATTTTGTTTGGTGCAATGTTGTTTGGAATAAGTACTCTAACGTGACTATGTGATATATTTGCAGCGTTAGAGGCATTAATGTGAATGTTGCTGATGGAAACTTCGTCAACTATTTTGCATTCTAAATTTTCTTTTTAAAATTGTGTTCACTCAATGATTATTAAATTTTGTTGAAACACAAGTGCTTTAACTCTAACTTGATGTTTTGGTTAGATTGTAATTGTTCCAACATGCACTTGCCACCGCTTTTACTATTTTTATATATTATTGTACTAATAGTCATATATGACATTCCTTAATTAACACTTGACCAATTATTGTTAAAAATGTTCCCGTGTGCAACGCACGGGTTCAAAACTCGTGCACAGATGAAGAAAGAAGCGAAAGTCCAAATAAAAGCTTAGTTGACAACTTTTTCTTAGTTTGGTTTTATAACGAATATATTAGATTTACAAAATAACCACTCTAATTGATCTTGAAAGAATATTTACATTGATTTCAAGATGTTAGATAGAGTTGCAATTAAGGATATAATAATTGCGTAAATTTATATTCTTTCCTCAATTAGATTAGATATTTTAAGAGAAAAAATGTGCGAAGATAATGATGACTAAAGTTTGAGGAAAGGCAAGATTTCTACGGTAGCTATTGGAAGAGAGAAAATTAAAAGGATAGGGCAAGATTTTAGGGCTTCAGGCTTAAAAAGAGGAAGAAAATGGGTGATAAAATCTCGAAATTGATGGTTTAATTAGGGATTTAAGTTTGCGCGCGCGAGAGAGAGAGGGGGGGAGGGTAGGAAGGGGGGGGATAGCAACATGTGAGATAGAGAAAATTATGAAACTGAACGTGTGAGATAGAAGGGAAAACGAATTGGGTTGAAACATGTGATAAAAAAGGTGAAGTGTTCTATAATTAATTAAATATGTTTAATCTACGTGGCAAAAGTAAAGACATAATTAGATTTGATTTTGTGCAAACACTTTCAAAATCGTTGTGGAATGAGATTTTAATTAGATTAATGAGGAAATGATAATTATGGAAACTTGATTAAGGTGCTATACTTGCAATTACTTTTGAAATTTAAGCGGATAAGATAAAATTCACAGTTGTAAGTTATAATTATAACTAATTAAAATTGGTTTCATTTAACATTAAATAAGATCCACGGGGCAAAATGAGAGAACGTCCACATAAGCGATGACGTAGACACATTCTCTCAGTTTCAGCTTTCATATATATATAATTAGATTCCCTTTTTATTCATGAAGTTCTTGCACCTTTACTCAAAACACTAACGCAATGGATATAGAAGGAATATGCAGCTAACATAAAGGTCCTAGTTGCCACCCTATCATAGAGGAAACTAACATAAAGGATTTTCATTTATAGATGTATACACCAGAAATTTTTGACCCATTCAGCCTAACATGGCTTATTTGAGCCAACTCATTGAAGTATCATGTCATCAACACGAACTGGAATTTGGTCTAAGTCAAGCTTTCCTGAAAGCCCAAATCATCCTAAACATAAAGCAGCTACTTGATAAAACTAGCAAGTAATTGCCAATCACCAAAGAAGACAGTTGTTTGTAACTTGTCCAGTCTTAGGGCAAGGAAGATACCACGTGTTTCAAATAGACTGGAAGTGTAAGTTATAGTTAGCGAACGTGACAAATACATAAAACAAGTTAAAACAAGTCTCAAGATATGATTAAGGGAGATAGATTAGGAAAAGTAATTTGAAGACTCGCACACGTGGCAGCACTCAATAACGCAGTTAAAAGGCTGTAAATTGTTCAAGCATAAAGTCAAACTTAGTGTATTATGGAGAACTCTCTTCAACACCCTTGACAAATAGCCTAGTTTCTCATAAATCATTGTTTACCCTAAGTAAACAGTTTGTCTTGGTTAAATCAAACCATGTTATCTTCACCAACAGACATCGTGTATTTTCTCGGAATAAAGATTCTATAATTTTAAGCGTTGTGCTCAATAAAGATGATCTTGTAAGCTAAGCACTACGGAGGTAATTACCTCGTTTCAATGCTTTGTACTATGTGGTTTAATTATGAGTAGGAGTACGTGAAATAGAGATTGACTTAATTAGCGCTAAAAAGTCCTAAAGCTTTAGGTAAAAAGAATATGAGAACTCTTCCCAAATTCACAAATCACTTGATAGAAGTCGGTGGGCACTTTTGTCCAACACACTTCACTGTTTAATTGGGAATTGTGTTTATAAATACTTGGATCGTTTAGATTTTAGCATGTCCTTTAATTTCATTGCATTTTGTACCAAAATATTTTCATCAGAGACAATAGTGTTGCATAAAATACCCGTTTTCAGCACACTCTACAAGAGCTTTGGGGGTTTGTGTTTCTTTTGCATATATTGTCCAAATAAATTTTTTTTTTTTGAGTGCTACATATAGTACACTAGGTATGCTAACCTTGGAGTAGTACTAATGCTGGTCGAATTTATAATGGATCAGTTACTAATTAGACCAAACCTTTGCCTACAATAACCATTTAAATTTGGTTATAATTTTTTGGCAAAGTGAATCTCGACTATTAAAGATTATGCCATTGAACCCTATCATCCACCGGCACTTTTACAAGTACAATACGTGCAAATTAATCTGCAATACATAATCAGGATTAGCTATTCTCATCAACAAGTACACTGCGGAAAATATTTCGGGACAAAACTTTGGGACCTGAATGCCAGTTATTCTTAACAAAAGATGTATGCTTTGAAAAACAAGAGCGAAGCGCAAGCCATCCAACTAAGGAGAGAAGAGGAACTCGTCAATCCATTTTCCCAGTGTTTGTGTCATCAGATGGCCAAACGATGGTCTCCAAAAGCCTTTCTCGCATCAACTCCAAGTTCTCGTCCGAGATTTCCTTGTAAATCTCAGCATGGTCACATACCTAATCACAACGACAAACAAGAAATAAATGAATTAGTTGCCCAAAAATCACGCCTTGCATTGTTTTTCTCTTGGACACACATTTATCTTGGACAATCTCATCTTTTATGTGGTTTTTGTTCTTCCACTAATTTCTTTCATAAACCTACTTCTAGGGATCATGCTGCTGCATTACGCATTATTTAACTTGGTCTTGTAGCTAAGTCATATTTTCCTTGATTATGCCCTCAGTGTGTCCGTTTGATGATTTAATCACAGACAATAATGTGCCTAAAGGGAATTGTTTTCCACCGAATATCTGAAAATAGGGTTAGTTAACCGAAGTTCTTTTGCAATGCTAGCTCTAATACTAAAGCATATATACTTATGTAAAAGTAACGTGCAGTTAAGAAAACAGGTGTCAGAACCGCACCCTGAAGCACACATTATTTTGACAAAAGTCATATTAATTTTGGCAATAATATTAGCCTTTTCTGAACTATACATGTTGTTTTAGTATTTGATTTAGTTCATTCTCATTTTCCAAAAGTTATTTTTGTCTCGAATCTGCCCTTTTGCCAATGCAAAGTACACTTACAGAAACCGGTGATACACCCACCCTGAAGAATTCATTGTTTTGACAGAAAGCATACCAATTTTGGCAAGAGGATTCACCATTTGTAAACTATAAAGGTACTTTGTATTTGATTTAGTCAAGCCTCATTTTGCAAAAGTTTTATCTCGAATCTACACTTTGACGAATAACTAATCACTTTCTAGTGATTAGCTTCCAGAAGATGATTCAATCACTTCTATTTTTAGTTCAAATCTGATAATTAGCCAATGGTAAGCTTGCATCCAGGCTCATCACTCTGAAGTGACAGGCTCTTGCTTAGGAAAAAATTAGTTTTATTTTTTCAAACACGTAACTACACGACTGCATTCTTACGAGCCTAAAATTATATACCGTTGTTGATGTGAAATTCTATTTTGCAACAATTCATTCATCCCTCACAGGACAAGGCTCACTTCTTCTTCTTCTTTTTTTTTTTTTTTTTTTTGTGGTAAATTTTCAAGGTTAATTAAATCTACTTTCATTGCTTCAGGTACTGTACATTTGTTCATCACTCTGTCACGTTAAAATTACTTTCAACCCTATATATCCAAAAACATGTTTTAGCTTTTGGCTAGTGTTTTCGAAATAGATTTTGAAAACTAATGTTTTATCCCAAACTTCGTGTGAAACGTAAACCAAAGCAATCTCGTAATGGTATTAGAGCCCACAATTGCGAAGTCTAGAATGCAACTCTTGCCGCTTGGTCCTATTTATGTACTTCTCATTGATTTTTCAGTGTGTTTGCTTGCGCACTTATAGAAGCTACAGTTGAACTTTATTCTCGTCAATTTGTCTCTAAATGGGCGAATGTTAAGCATGATACATATTTCAATTGGCTTCAGAACAAATAGTAATCACTTGTGTTTGCACTAAGTGAAAATGCAGCGTTACAGCCTAGTAAGGTTGATTCATCTTAAGGCATCAATACGTCACATCACCAACAAGTTACAGAGTACCTACTTGGCTAACCCTTTTGAGAAAGGTATTGCCGTGTGGTGGCGCCGTGGATCGGGTTGTTACAGATGGTATCAGAGCCGACTCGAGAAAGTTCAGGCTAGTTGCCGAAGGTTGGGGGAAATGAAGGCAAGCCCTGGTATATTTCACATCAAGAGAATGGTTGAGGTAACGAACGGTGAGCCGGGTATATCTCAACCACATCAAGAGGATGATTGAGATAACGAAGGGTGAGTCGGGTATATCCCACATTAGCTAGAGAGGATGATTATGGGCTATATGTGATCGAGTCTTAGCGAGGACGCTGAAGCATAAGGTGGGGAGATTCTGATATCCCACATCGGATGTGAGATAATTTTTGACTGGCCTTATAACACATTGTCTATAAACTCATAAGTACCTACTTGGCTAACCCTTTTGAGGGAGGCATTGCGTCCTGTGGTGGGGCCACGGATCGGGTCATTGCAATCGGCCTAAATGCAATTCTCCATTTCAAGGTTGGTTCGTCTTGAAGCAAGTTGGTGATTATCAAACTGTCAAATCAAATGGAAGCAATGGCTAATTGACACATCACCGGTTTTAGGCTAAAGGCTTTGGTTCACTCAATAGTTATTAAAGGTGCAAAGGGTCACTGGAGCCTAGGCGCAGGCGCGCGCGCCTTTTCGAAGTGAGGCGCAAAATATAATAAATAGATATTAGTGCATTAAATCAATAAAATCACGTAAAAATTTTCAGAACATGACAATTTAACAAATTTTGAACACTAGAAAAAATTTCAGATCCAATGAGAAGTAGTTGATCCTAAGTGAATATGACAACACCATCCTCATCATTAGTGAAGGCTAAAGTAATAATGTTTTCCTCAAACAAAAATCATAGGTTCCAAACCTAGTAGAGACTCCTCCTTAATTTCACCTTCTTTGGTCTACAAGGTGAAGTGAATGAGTATATTTACTTTAAAAAGAGTAACAATTGGAGACAGAGCGCTAGCACGATGAACAACAATATGACAATCGATTGATTAGGAATTTGGGGTTTTAGGGTTTTTTGTGGTTTAGATATTAATTTATTATGGTATGAAATAAAGAATAAAAAATAATGAATGGTTAAGATGTTTCCATGATGCAAAAATCAAAAATTAGGATTTTTAGGCTTTTCTTTACACCTCCACCGCCGCCTTGCGCCTTGTGCCTTGGCGCGCAAGCCTTTTCGAAGGGGCTGCGCATAGACCTAGGCAGGCGCAAGGAGTGCGCCTAGGCGCGCCTTTGATAACACTGGTTCACTCACAAAAGGCATGAAGTTTTAATTATCCAACGTGCCATCATGGGAAGAGATGTAAAAAAAGTGGCAAAGACTGGATGAGAACGTAGACACGAAGGTAAAATGAAGCCCTCTCCATTCCCAAACGTGGTAAGGTTAAATCAAATAAAGTTAGCCTAACTTGAGCATAAGGGTAAAGCAGACACGCTGAGATACATGGAGGCCCCACATTGGATCGACTTGAGGCTAATGATTTAAAGCCCAATTATAAAAGCCATAAATATTTTATCAATTAATCCACTTCAGCACCATACACAAACTAGCTCCTACTTTATGTTAGCATGCCTTTGTTTACCCTAAGTAATCAGATTTGTCTTAGATGCATCAAACTGCATTTTAACTCATTTAAAGAGTCACCAAAGTGTATCCAATCTTAGAATTGACGTTTTTGTACTCTTAAAGTGTTATCAGTTTATAAGAATTGATCATTGCAAACACAATGAATATAGATTGCTTATGTTCAATGTAGATGTGTACTTGGTTTGATTAAGAGTAGGAGTATGAGTAGATTAGGTAGGAGTTGCAGTAACTTAACTAGCACTGGAAAAGTCCTAATTCATTACGCCAAAAGAACTCTGAGGATATTCCCAATTCCTTGTATATCGTTTTAAATTAGAGGCATACTCCCTCAGATGCCAGGTTCTTTATTTATTTGAGAGTTGTACTTATCGAACATGGAATGTGTATGCACTAAAACTATTTACAAAACAAACCCTGCACGTGCCAGAGCAGTCACAAGCAATTAATTTTTCCACGCTTAGTTGGACATGTTAGTGTTATTTCTGCAAAAATGGTTGTTACTATAAGAAATCCTTATAACATTGTGACTTCTGCCCCTCCAAACCGAAATATAGCCAGTATCTCTAACTATGTGAGGCATATGAGTGTGGAAGAAGTAGGAGAAGACCATTTGAACCAATTTGGGGGGTCAGGGGGAGAATCTCTCTAGGAAGTAGTTCTGAACAATGAACACGTCCAAAAGACGATGAACGTGTTTGAAAGTATGCAAAGGACTGTGTCTGAAAGCACAGCCATCTTCGGAGACTTCCTAAATAAGAGTAGCAACTTAAGTGACAAAACACCGGTAGCAAAGTCCCCTCACCACAAAACATAGGACCTAGGCTGAACCAATGGGTAAACTACCACTGCGGGAAAAATCAAGTTATGTTGAGTTTTAAGGGAATGTCAACACGCAAGCTGGCCAACTTAGACATGAAAAGAATAAAGGTTAGAGGTCCCCAAGCTGAAAATTATCATTACATACTTCGTGATGCCTTCAGGGGGCAAAACCAGGGGCGGACCTCCCACCTGACCAAGGGGGGCCATGGCACCCCCCAACTTTTGGGTAACCCCCTTTTTTTTAACTTATTAGTTAATGGATAAACATACAAAAATGTCATTATATTATAATATTAATTAGTTTGAGTCTTATTTTGTTATAAATTTTACTCTTTGTGCCACCGACCGTCATATATCTGTCTCTCATTCCCTTACTCTATCTTCATTCTTCCAAATTTAAAATTCTAAAAATTTATATTACAGGAAAAAAAAAAACGAGTATATCAAAATAAAAAAAATTGTTTAAATTCTTATTGTATGTTAACTTATACGTTACTATTGTACTCATACAATTGATAATCACATTAGTAATATATATATACATTAAGAGTTAAGCTTCTTTCATGTAAAGATTAGTAATTTATTATTAACTAACCTTACCAAGTTAAATAAATCACTATGGACAGTAAAATTACTATAGAATTAGTAGTTAAATTGATGTATGTGAGCAACATTTTGCACTTAACTTATTTAATATGAAGACTAATTATAATATATTTTTGATTTTTTGTCTTTTATGTGAACTTGAACCTTCTAAATATTTTTATGTTAGCCATCAATATTTTTTATGACTTTTTGGCCCCCCGCGATTAGACTTTCTGGATCCGCCCCTGGGCAATACGAGCCGACTTAACCTTACCATTAGACTTATTATCCTTATCCATATCCATATCCATATCCCCCTCTTAATCTCCAAATTATGGTTAAGAAAAGAGCAACTAATGGACTTCATCAGAAAGTAGATTGGCCTAGGCCTTAGGTGGATTGACTGACCTTGTTATTCAAAACCCTATCTAAACTGGATCAATACAAACTTTCCCTCTCCAAGAGGTTACAGTGTCAGTCAACAATTGAGCACATAGGCCCATTTATAATCGTGTGCAGTTAACTGGCCGGAGTTGATTCTTTTAAGTTACAAGTATTTTTAAATTCGTTTTTTCTGTTACAGCCTTTACCTGGTATGTCGGCCTATTACCAAACTCTGTGCACTCATGGACCCAAGGGGAAGATCTCTCATATGCTCAGTTCTACAAGACACCACCAGAAGTCTTTATCATCGATCTAGCTAAACTTTGCCAACATGCTAGAGAATTAGTAGTTAATATCATAGACCTATTCAAATAGGCCAAACACAGAGTCAAAGTCAATCTATCGGAATAGGAGTTTGTGAAGTTAGCTCTAATGGCCTTCATTTTGATCAAAGGATCAAGTTTGACGGAACAAAATTTTACAACCTGCTTGAGCTGAGCGATAGGGCCTCAAGATATGAGGAACTGCTCCGAAGCAAAGATATAAGATGAACTTTTTGAAGGGGACGTAATACAAGGAACCCAACGCAGGGGTTTTATGCGATAGAAGACCCGACTATAGGTCGAACTTGTAGAAATTATTCCCAAGAAACCGTATACTTGCAGGGTAGTAGTTCGGCCATAAAAAGGCCTAAAACTTTCGGTTGAAGTAAAAGATGGAAATAAAGTTTATACTTTTGACAACACTAAGGATGATCAGATTTTTTATCATATGCTGAACGGCGGTGTCCAAATGCTATCTTTTGGTCAAAAGATGCCTACACCAGAGGAGTTGAGGAGTAAAACTTACTGCATATATCATGATAAGTGTACTCATTCAACTAAAAATTTTATCATGTTTCGTGATTTGATACGGGAGAAATGGAGATCCGCCTAGTCGAGTTTGCGAAGAAGGCAACAAGCACAAGATTGACAATGATCATTTTCAAGAGGCCATGAACAATTTGCGTCTCCCCATCAACACCATTGAGGTCTCTACCTCAAGAAGGAAACTGACTTAAGAAGAACCAGTAGGATGAAAAGAGACAGTTTCTTGAGAAAAGAGACATCCATCTACTAGGATAGGCCGATATCCGTATCAGCTCGAAGAGTAATTCTTGAAGACCCTTACTGGATCAACACTTCCCAATCAAAGAGAAGCAAAGGTACTATTGTGCAGAATTAGCTTTAAAATTACTAAAGATAATAGAATCGGCCCAAAGGAAAACCATTGATGAAGAAACTAGCCAACAAGAGTGGAAAATACTACTCAGGATCCTACATACCCAAAAGATAAAATAAAGAAAAATGACCAAGTGGATGGAACAAGTTAATGCCTCCCTCAGAAATAAGCAGGTTCTGCCTTGCTCATGAGGGAATGTGCTCGGTCTGCTGATGTCTCTATCAAGTTATCAAGGGAAAAGGTAAGGGCAAATCTTATTCGACTCAAGAAAACTAAAAGATGAGCATCTAAATAAGTGTGGAACGAGCATAAGAAAAGTAAGAAAATCTACGAGAGAGTCAAATTTTCAACACAGCCACTCTAGGAATGATTGGAGGGAAATGATGCCCAAGAAAGTAAATTCAAAAGAAAGCAATTTTATTTATATACTAAAATAATTGAGGTGCTGTCCAAGGACGATCAGGGCCACCCTGAGCTAAGAAACTCGTCATTAAACTAATTACTACAGTTGAAGGGAAACGGCTTAAAACAATCAAACCCGGCCAAGTCAAAGCTGACAAATATCAGAGAGTAGGGTGATTTTGCTAAGCGTTAATGCTCTCCATATCCCAAAGGAGGAGAATTTAGAGGTTCCAACAAAGAAAAGGAGTAAGCCCGAACATCTTCCCAACAAATTACCCAGATTGAAGTAATAAGAGGGGGAAAGACTGGAATGAAGCCAGACATACTTGTCCAAGCCCCAGTAGGCCATTACAACATAGGAAAATGGAAGATCTCCGGGAAACATTGGGTTATATGCAATCTGAAAAAGAGAAGGAGCTGAACTCACCAAGAATCTTTTTATGAATATGGCATTTACTCTAACGGCCCATTTTCAGGACATCTCATACCAGCAACAAGGACCGCAAAGATATGTGAATTGAAACAAAGTAGGCCTAGTGAGAATTGTCTTTAAGAGAAAGCCAAGTGACTGTACTCAGACCTCAAGACCAAGAAGGTAAAAGATCATCAACTTTTTCTGCTAAAGTAATATTTAAAAAATTGCCAGACAGCAACACCCAACATCTCAAACTATTATACATTAAGGCATTCATTTAGGGCAGGATGTGCAATATGGTGCTAGTTTACAATGTAGCAGGGTCAACATTTAGCTGGTCAAAATGTTAAAGAAGATTGGTAAGAAATAGACGATCTAAACCCCACAAATCCACCAATACCGATGTCACTGATGGAGTTTCCCCATCTCAAGGGATACTCTCGATCGACCTGACAGTGGAACTAAAGTGATCATGGCTACCTTAATTCGTCTTTGAAGCTTCAACCTCCTATAGCATGTGATTCACTAGCTTGGCTTGGAGCATCTGTTCCTCTCTTCACCATTTTTTGACTTTTTGAACTGGTAATTAAGCAGAAGTTGTATGGGCTAACAACAGATCTTTCTTAGCCAATATGAACACAGATGAAGCCTACCTTCACGATGAGGACATAAGTCAATCAGGTTTACTGGCAAGGACAAGTATGGTCGGCCTACGGGAATTATGATACAAAAGCGTGTTATTAGAAATGATTGGAAGCTGCTAGAGGAAGAACTTAATCAACCCACAACCTCGGTGGTCGAAGCTAAGAGGCCCACGTCAAGACAGGTCGTATAAACATCGACAATGATAAGTCGACTTAAGGAGTAGATTGATTCTAGTGTGCTAACTAAATAGAATGCACGCAAACTTAACTTAAAAGAAAAGGCCGATCTTAAACTAGTCAGCTTACAAAGATGTTCGGTCCAACAGACTGAGTGCAGCTGTAAGAAGACTGCTCAGACTGATAGTAAGCTACGCATTCTAATGACTATCATTTTTATAATCTGTTAAGTTGTTCGGTCGAGTTGGACCGGCAAAAATGTGTTATATGGTTTTTCCGTAGATAATATCTTTGCTATTTAAGAATCAATGCTGACAGCAAACAACAACATAGAAAGACAAGCTAAAATTCCAATAATCAAACTAGAAATTACATCGATATTTTTTGGTTTAATTTTCGGCTCGTTTTTTGTCTCATTGTCTTACAAAAAGCCTTATTCTCTTCTAGTTTAGCCTTCAAAGAAACATAAGACGCAGAAGCAGTATCAATTGAGCCTTAGAAAGCCTTTTGTATCTTACACCAATGACTTTATCTCTCTGTAGACCTGATCTTTTTTGGCCCGTGCTTCAGGCAGGGCGTTTTCCAAGAATTTGATGTGGGCCTCTTATTCAGTCAATCTGCGCTCAAGCTCTTCATATCCTACTTGAAAGCCACTATCCCCTGCCACTCTTTCACGGTGTGTATGTTCTGATTTTGCTCAGGGAGTAGGGACGTATTTGCACTAAGTCGATCCTAAATCTAACCAAACATGGCTGCAAACTCTGCCAGTGCATCATTCTAATATGAAGTCTAATGCTCAGAATTCATAATCACAACTATGTTCATCATAATAGCTGACTTATCCTCAGAAGAAATAGAAAAACCATTGGGCAAAGGCAAAAGGCTTTTCACGTTGCCCCCACACCGCTCGAAATTCTCCTAAACAAGCTCTGAACCTACATAGAAGTCATCCTTTCCTCCTTCCTCAAAAGACAAATCTATTAAAGAGGATACGTGTTGAAAGTAGTTCCAAATTCGGCCTGGACTAGAAAGGGGACTTGTCAAACATTCTGCCTCTGGAAAAAAGAAAGGACCAGCTTCAGCTGCCTAAGAAAAGAATATCCAAAATAAAAGAGTTAGACAACGGGAAGAAAAGCTAGTGATAAACACAAAGGCAAAAAAAAACTTGGCTTGAGCACCAGGGTTGAAGCAATGGGATTATGACAGATGACCTCATCAGCAGGTGTTATCGTAACGGCCTGCTCTGTCGTCTCTTGGTCTGCCTGAGCAAACGCCTGGCTAAGAATTTTGGCCTTCCTAACATGTACTTCTTTCTTCCAGCATAGAAGGAACCACCCTAGGTTCTTCATTTACCAGGCCATCAATAGGAAAAGTACACGTCGAGGGCTCAATAGTGTCTTCGCCGATGCTAGGTATCCTGCACGTTCCAAAGATGGCATGGAAAAGCTCCACCTCTCTTGGACAATTTCTGCCTCGGACAAGTGGGCTCCTTCTCTCCCCTCCTTATAAGTGGCATATATGCCTTCTACCTCTGAAGCTGAGTTTTTCATCTGGTCATCGTCATAACTTACATCGTGAATGACCATTTTCTTCTTAGTGGCCAAGTCCTTTCTTGCCCTGCTTTCTACCCCGATCGCTTTGATGACACTCCTCCTTGAGGAAAAACCAAGCAAGAAGGCCAAGACATCAAATTCGAATCAAGATAAAGGAAAGGGCCCAGAGGGTGAAAGATATAGACCGAAACTGTTCTCATTTAACAATGATACTGGGGGGATTTGGCAAAGCCTTAAGGGGAGTATTGAATAAGGGCAACCCTTGGACGATCTACATACATTTCTTGAACAGCCTTAGGTTCATCCACCACCTTTTGCTTTGGGAATGGTTTGGAAGAACTCGACTGTGGGACCCTCGAGACACTAGCCTTATCCTAAGGCTATCTTTGTTTTTTTCCTCGTGAAAGGGATCCCATCGAAATCTTCCTCATGCTTCTCCAAATGGAGGAATCAACTAGCATTATCCTTTGAGGCGTGCAACTCCTAAAGCGAACCAACATTCACCCTTGATAAAACGAAACATAGAGGGTAGAGCAAATAAAAGATCAAAACAAAAACGAAAGAACCAATAAGATAAGAAAAGTCTCCAGAGGCTAGAAATACCCGCTACAAACCTTGACAGCACGTACATTTGGCCTGGGCCTTTCAATTCTCTCTTTGTTTATTTGAGCTCAGCCAACCCCTCAACTACCGCAAAAAATTTAGCTTTGCCTTGGCCTTTCCCCTTTACACCAGTCGACCTAGAATCAGCGTTAATTCATCACAACACTTCCACCACTAACTTGTCAAGTACATTTTTCTGCAGTATATATTCCACTCGAAACCCTATAGCTAGTGGAGACAATGGAAAGTTCCACGAAAGGGATAAGGGTATACTTCAATGTGGATTCTTTCCACACTTCAACAACCTCTCAGTTTTTTGGGGCATCGAAAATACTCTCCCTCTCGTTCAGGTCCACATTCATAGTGTTATAAACTGGCCAAGGAACGCGGGGGGTCATCCCAAATTACCTGGTGTAGCAATTGGCCGGATATCACTTAAAACTTGGCATGTTATTTTGACCTCCAGCCGACATGTCGAATGGAAGGTTTTTGGGAAAAGGTACCTAAGCTCGACTGATGCTTGTCCTTGTGCTTATCATTAGCTTTTTCACAAGCTATCATGAACCACTCCAGCCCTTATTATTAGGAAATAGGCATGTACTGCATGGATGACCTCTGGCATTGGTCGGAGTAAAAGAAGAAGAATACGTCGCCAAAGGACTTAGAGACTAGGCGGAGTCTAAACAAACTATGATCCAATAAAGGATCAGTGATCCAATCACCTAGCCGCTACACCCAAGTCAAAGAAATATGCATGTAACCACAGCAACATGATCCAAAGTAATTGGAACTTGGATAGTAGAGTATCGCCTAGCCCTCTGAATAGCTGGGCCATAACGAGTGGACTAAGGGCAAGCTCTTGGCCTTCGGCCAGAACTTAAACCAAGGTGATATACACTTTGTTGATTTTTCTCGCTCTTGCTCATAGCAGGAACCTTAAAATCCATATCAACAAGAAGGAGATCAATTCGGCCTGACCAACTTGCCCCACCTATTTTTGCATCAGGCCATCACTCGTTTGTATTCCATTACTTCACCATATTTCCTCCTTCTGTTGTTGTCTATAGGGAGAGCATAAAATTGTTTTGCCTCAAAAGAATGGGTCCAAAGGTTGCCAAACAGGTTCGGTCCCATGATAGCAATGATGTTACTAAGAGTAATAATCACACCTCTCTGAAAGTGGAAGTTGTTATTTGTAGAGCACTAGAAGAAAGTAGTAGTATTAAGGAGAACTTTATCCTGCTCGAATCTACGCTAGGAGAATTTGATATGGTGGTAAAGGCTTATTTTCTTGCATAGGGAGGCCAAGCCTCCTACATGTGGCCCACCCATAAGTTCCACGGGTCCAACATCCTAGTTCGTGATGATCTCAGTAATGGGTAGGGTGGGAGAAGTATTAGGGTGGATTGGTGGTAGGGAAGAGGAGGCCTTTGTTGAGTTTCAAGGCTAGGCCTAAAGCATGATGAACGTTTGAACCTCCGACCATCAGCATATGTATACGCGCCTTCATAGAGTCATAAGACTTCAAAAGGATGTCAAGAAATTGTTTTATCAGAGAGACATCCCTTTGCCCCCATCGATAAATTCTTTTGTGCTGCTAAGAAACATGACGGAGCGAGATATTGAAGAAGAAGAAGAAGAAGAAGAATTCTGAGTCTTTTTAAATTCGATGAAAAGAAGAATTTTGAGGTAGAGCCGGGCAGAGGCGTAGAGAGTGTGCCTCACCTAGAGCTAGGCGCAGTCCCTTCAAAAAGGCGCACACCTTACATGCCCAGGTGCAAGTCAGTGGTTGAGGCACAAAAAAACCCAAAAATGCTAGTCTTTGATATTGAAGAAGAAGAAGAAGAATTCTGAGTCTTTTTAAATTCGATGAAAAGAAGAATTTTGAGGTAGAGCCGGGCAGAGGCGTAGAGAGTGTGCCTCACCTAGAGCTAGGCGCAGTCCCTTCAAAAAGGCGCACACCTTACATGCCCAGGTGCAAGTCAGTGGTTGAGGCACAAAAAATCCCAAAAATGCTAGTCTTTGATTTTATTTTTTTTTGCATCGTGGCATCATCTCTACCGTTCATTATCTTTGATTCTTTGTTCATAACATGATAAATCAATAGCCAAACAATACAAAAAATAAAAAAGAAACTAAATCCCAAGTCTCCAATCAATAGATTCTCTGATTGTTGTTTATTGTGCTAGCGTCCCGTCACCAATTGATGCTTTCTTTCAAGTAAATCTACTCATTCACTTCACCTTGTAAACAAAAAAGATAAAATTGAGGAGAAGTTTCTACCAGACTTGGAGCCTATGATTCTTTTTTTAAGAAAGTATTGTTACCTTAGCCCTCACTGATTATGAGGAGAAGTTGTCATGTTCACTTACGATTAACTATTTCTTATTGGATTTGAAACTTTTTCTAGTGTTAAAAATTTGTTAAATTGTAACGTTCTGAATTTATTTTACGTGGTTTTATTGGTTTAGTGCATTAATATTTATTTATTCTTATTTTGCGCCTCACTTCGAAAAGGTGCGCGCCTGCACCTTACGCCTTGTACTGAGGCTCCAGGAACCATTTGCATCTTAAGTGCGCCTGCGCCTTTATTAACTATGGGTAGAGAAAAGGTTAAGACATTTTAGGATTTGAGCAGAATTGATGAAAGAGAAGAGAAAAAGCCGAGAAGCCTTTTTGTAAGGTCGAAAAAGTCAAAATGACGGGTATAGGTTATAATGAGCCAGAACTCCAACTATCTTCCGACTTTAAGATTCATTTAAAATTTAAGATGTAAATCTTGGGATGAGAAAGGCATAAAAAATAGCTTCATGTCTCTATAATCAGTTTGGTTGATAGGATGGAAAGTTTGACGTGGCACTCAGGGCATTGCAAAAATAGCATACGACGTCATCATTCTACTTTAGGGGGCACTATTTGCACCAAGTAACAATGCAGTGTCTTAGCTAAACAAGGTTGATTCGTCCCAAGGCATCAAAATTTCACATCACCAAATGTGTTAGGGATCGGCCTAAGGACAAGTTTTAGTTTCCTGGTCGGTCCATCCTATAGCAAGTCAGTCATTATCAAACTGTGAAATCAGACGGCAATGTAATTGACAAGGGGCAAGTTCTGGCCTAAAGGACACATGACTCACTTACATAGGGCATTAAATTTTAACAACACAACGTGTCATCGCCATAAGAGATGTAAAAAAAATATGACAAAGACTAGATGAAAACGTAGACACAAAGGTAAAATGATCAAGGTCATGTCCAGTCCCAACATGTGTCAATGTTAGATCAAATTAAGGAAGCTTAATGTAATCACAAGGATAAAACAAGCAAGTTGAAATATGTGGCGGCTTCATATTGGATCAACCTAAAGCTAATGATTGAGAGCCTAACCATAAAATCCATAAATGTTGTACCAATTAATCCCCTTTAGCACCACAGACAAAAAGTTACTAAAGTGTATCAATCTTTGAATTGAAACTTTTGTACTCTCAAAGAGTTATCAGTTCCAAATAATTGATAATCACGACCGATATAAATTGCCAATGTTCAATATACATGAATACATGTGTGTGTGTGTGTGTGTGTGTGTGTGTGTGTATAGACACACGTATATACATACATACATACATACATACATACATATATGTACATATTTGGTTTGATTAGGAGTGGGAGTAGATTATAGAGGAGTAGCAGTAACTTACCTGAAAAAGTCTTAAAGGATTAGGTCAAAAGAACGTTGAGAAATTTCCAAATCTTCATAGGTCGTTCTAAAATAAGCCAGAGAGGCACACTCTTCCAAAAGTCAGACCATTTGATTTTTTAGAATTGTATTTACACGTGATATCAAGAGGATCTAACACGGTTGCGCAAGACAAACTATTTATAAAACATCTCTCAGGACCCAAGGACACGTGACACAGCGTCTTACAAGTAAGAACCTGATAATAGTTGAAACAAACTAAAGCATGGCACAATTCAATAGCTAGGGAATGAGCGCACCTTAATCCATTTGCTGTACAAGTGAAGGCGGGTTATCATAACTCTTTCAGCAAGCTCCTGCTTTTCCTGGAATGTGATACAATTTTGCAATCTACTGTGTTTAACTTATGGTTGAATAGCTTAAATTTCAAAAAAGAAAAAAAGAAAAAAATCGTATTTCTTGCATTCTCGAGAATAGTAGTTAAACAGACATTTCAATATGAGAGAGGTTATTATTACCACTTGTTTGCTAGAAGGTTAATATTTGTCACAAAAATACATTTTAAATGACAGAAAAAAAAAAGAGTGGAAACAGCATTTTCCCTTTCTCTTTTTCCACATATTCAAAATATATTTTTCTAACTTTCAAAGACGTGGAAAAAAGTGAAACTCCTACTGAACATGGCCTTAGGCATTGTTTACTAGAGGGATCTACCATGCTAGCATCCGGACTAATTCTCTGTTATAATTAAAAAATATCGTTAATAAGTTTTAGTTTTAGAATATTATCGTTATACATATTACAACAACGACAAAACTGTTTTATGACAACAATAGCTGATACAATAAAAATATCGTACAGCATAATATCCTTATGGGAAAAGTCCTACCTATTTTCCGACTTTAAACAAAGCCAAATTAGAAACAGAAAGTTCAAATTACCTTGGCTAGAACTTGAAGGAATAGCCTTCCATCTTCAGGCTCATGTGAACGAACAAAGCTGCCAAAGTGGGGAATGAATCAATATGGATTATCATACGTATTACTAATTACTTGCGCAAAATCTCAAAATGTACTTCGTACTGATTATGAAGTCGAATATTTAGAGTTTTTATTATTAATCTTTGCTGGATTAGTCTTTGCTAATTGATCCAACTCCGGGGGATTGGCTATGTGACAAAGGATATTTCTTTCGTTCCTTGACTTCCTGAATTCGAAGTTCGGAGCGAGACCTGGAGGAAAAATACTCTTCTCAACGCATGAGGCCGGTCTGGGGAGTGCACCATTCAGATCTTCTAGAAATTGGACTTAGTCTCGGTTGACGTTAAATCTGGCCCCAAAATACCCCTTCCCGTCTGACCGGGAAAAAAAAATAGACTAGAACCATTGATGTGTAACCTTTAAGGTATAATCTTAGGTTCAGCTTCAACAACTGGGAATGAGAAATGAGAAAACAAGAATACTCACTTACTTGTAAAACCACATGTATTGTGGCGGGTTCATCTCGTGAAGTTGGTAAAGGACGGTCCTCACGGCTTTGGAAGTGAAGTAGTTGCGAATTTGCTAGCAAGTAAAACAAAATTCCAATTTAGTTGACACTCCAACAAATTACAAACAAACACTAGCTTTGCACTCTCAACAATTTGCACACCCGTCATTTTTGTTCGAATGTTATCTTGTTACTGGTGTAATTTTGAACGGAAAAATGTGTCTCTCAAAATATATATTTCCTCAAAACAAAGAATGTATGCAGAATATGCCATTACGGACGGATATAAATTGCAGGATATATTTGGAAAGTTTTAAAGAAACAATTTCCTCAAAATCTACAAACTAAAATGCAAAATTTCTTTTCCTCACCATCTTAACATCGTTGAAGATCTCCTCGTACTGCCCACCCAGCTCCCCAACAACGCTGAGCTTCCGAAACCTCTTCCTTGAACAAGCAGCTTTCGAACACGGATCCGAGGTTGCAGACAAGCGCCATTGGTACCATGAATCCAAGAAAGAACTGCTCAAGTTGAGCTGCTTCTTCAAATGCCTCCTTGAGCGTCCCACTTCACGAGTACTATGAACCTTTACATGCAGGCTACCTTGATCGAAGCATAAACATGGGCATGAAGATGAAGATGAATCAGTAAACAGTATGCCACTTCTCGAGATAGCTCCAGCCATCCACTTTCTCACGCTTCTCGACACCAGAACTTGGAAAAATTGAAGGAGTTGAATGAAGCAAAAAATTTCAGAAGTTTACATGGAAAAAGGGTGGGAAGAGCTGAAGAAGGAAAGAGAGCTATGAAGGAATGTAATGTTATCTAGTATCTGTAGATTCTAGGGTCCAGACTTTTTTAGGAAAAGCTCTTCATCCAAATTTAATACCCACCTCAATTTACCAATTGGATCCAATTTGGCGTATCCACCAGATTTTACCATCCAATGCCTTTGAAATAAAGATGAGATTCCAAAGGTTACATCTGAGATTCCAAAGGCAATCTTGATAACAAAGATATAACAACTCTGATGTCCTTTTGCAGATGGAAAAGGCTGAGGGGGATGCTTTTGACCGAGTTTTTACATATTTGGTTGTAGTTACGAGATGCACTCCATGCATATCGCTCAAGGCACTCATGAAGTTTTGTAGCTTTCTTCAGCATTGGCGTTTTTTGCTAGCAATACAGTTATACAGGTCAAGATCAAATGCAGGAATGGTTTGTTCGCCGTCAGCCTCCAGTACCCTCCCTGATTGTCGCTGTTGCTGATGTCGATGCCTTGTTGTTGTTTTGTTTCCTTTTGGAATATCATACGCTAGATGTGTTGTTTCCTTTTGGAATATCATACGCTGGATGTGTCTTTTTGTTGGTTGTTATTAGTTGTAACTTACATTGTCCCTCTTAGTATATGTTGTAATAACTGTACATATTTTTTTCGGTTGGTATATATTTCTTATTCCTCCAAAAAAAATATATATATATATAACTCTAGTAACAAACAATTATCGCTAAAAGTATATTGTCATTTGTACCAAAAAAAAAGTATATTGTCACTATAACTAAAACTCATACTAATAATTTTTACATAGCAAATATTTTCTTTTTACTGCACCGATCTTAGTTCGAGTACGGGCATACTTCATTTCACAATGGAATGAGATGGAAAAACACATTGTGTCACAAGAAACAAAAGGAGTATAGCACATGTATTCAAGTTTTCAATTACAAAAGGGTTTACAACTTGCCCGATTGCTTCTGCGAATGGAAAAGAATAAATTAAAATATGATTTTCCAGACTTACAAAGAAACTAATAAGCTCCGGTTACAATACCATAACACAATTTAATCACGAAATGAACCTATCGATTGTATTTTCTGCACAAAGTGTGTATTTCAACATAAACAAACAGGCTTGGAGCCAGATCGATGGATTGCAGTCATACTGAGAGTCTCATGGCTACGATCACTCCGGTTTTGGCTCTTCGCTTCGAATTTAACTTAGAGCGTTTCTCTCTTAGCAGTTGATCCCACACATCTCAACATCTGGGCCGGTGACTCTTGTGGTAAAGGGATCAATCCGCACCCATAACAGAGAGAAGATAGAAGCAAGGAGAATGGACCACACGACAACAATGGTGGGCGTCCGGTTCTGGCGCCCCATCAGACCTTTGAGGAATGGATAGAGATGGACAATCACCCAAAAGGCAAAGAAGAGTTTCCCAAAGAGGGGACCCCATGACTGGTAACCACTGTTGATGGCATACGAAATGCCTGCAACCACACCCACCAAGTTCACTATGAGGAGAGTTGTGGGCGGGATCAGAAGAGTCGTCCATTTGAACAAGTAGAGTTCAGTGAAATCCCCGTCTTCATCAGATGCCTTGGAGGTGACAGTGAAGTTTGTGTCAATCCCAGCAAGAACTTTGAGTATGCCTTGGAAAACAGCAAAAAGATGGGCCGAAACACCACCAATGACCCAAAATTGTTCGTTCCTCCACCATTCGTCTATTCCCACACCACTCCACCTCATTTCCAGGATACCAGTGGCAAAGATAGAAAGAAAGAGGGATATAAACCAGATACTTGCAAAGTTACTAATCTGCAGCAGACAGAAAGACGAATTAGAAAAAGATTATAGTACTCAAGCGGAAGGCCGCAGAAGATGGATGTTTTTCTTCTGTGCCCATGAAAGCAAATCAAAACATGTATAACTGAAAGCATGTCACTACGAGGGGCATCATAGGGATAAGACAAACCTGAGGAATAATAAACTTCCCAGTAAGTAGACAGACAGCTGGCAAAGTACAATAAAGGAGGAGTGGAAGAGAAGTGACTGGGTAAATGGTCGTGTTTATATATGCGAACCTCTCGAGCCATTTTAGCCGTCCATTATAACCATACCATATAGGACAATGCCGGCTGAAAAGAATTTCCACAGATCCCAAAGCCCATCGAAGCACTTGATTCAAACGATCTGAAAGATTTATAGGGGCAGAACCTTTAAAGGCTGGGCGCTTAGGCATGCAGTAAATGGATCGCCAACCACGGGCATGCATCTTGAATCCTGTAAGAATATCTTCTGTGACAGAACCATAGATCCATCCTATCTGCAAATCCACGACAAACATTGGCAACCGCTTAAGAACACAATCATTGAATTTCAACTTCAAGACATCATCTAGCATTAAGATGGGGAACTAATAGTTGCAGTAAAGAGAACAACATGAAGAGTTAAGCTGGTTGCGATCACATCAAGATGGTTATCACCATGTGAATAAATATTCTAATTTGATGAGTAAAAGAAGTTGAATTTGATGACCTTAGGAATCATAAAACAAGTTCTACTAAAGGAAAAAAGGGAATTGTCAAATGCACGAAAAAAAGGATAAAAGTCCCCTTTGAAAGTCATTGAGAAAAAAGACGAAAATATAAACTGAGGAACCATGCTGTCAGTCAGACATCCTATAACTTTTTTCCTTCATACCTCACATAAGTTTCCTGAAGAAATACCTATATTAACAATACGAATGACACTTAACTATCTCATTATGTAGAAGTAGTTCTATAACCACACTTTTAAGAGAGGAGCTTAGATAAATAAGCCATCACTCTAAGAAGCCCATGAATCCAACTAAATTAAGCAGCAGAAAATGTCATCTTCTGACAAGATAAGTTGCTGGGTAACAATTATGTCTTATTCCTCCCACTTGCAGACAGAAACAAATGAATTTACCAAAATTAGGGACACGCTTCAAACATAAACAATGGCTAACCCAATTGACTGATCTTCCCTTTCCTCCCCATTACAAGAAGTTCAATATATTTAAGATTGACGTCACAGTCATATCGTTCTTAGAATGCCAAGTTGCTTAATGAAACTTATATTCACTAAAAAAAAAACAAATGTGAGCTGTCGTATTGGTATGTTCACTTTTTGATACTTGAACATGAGCTTAAACCAAGAATATGGTGCATCCATGGAAGTCAAATTTTCTGTATACATCAGATATACCTAACAAGCAAGTTAAAACATGAAAGCTACAAAAAGAACACACCTCACTTCCCCATTCAGCTTTATCCTCGTATCCGCAACTGATAACATGAATAGCCTCTTTAAGAAGAGCCTCTGGTGTTGCAGACTGAGGAACGCCACCATTTTCCATAAGTGTCGATGCAACAAAAACAGCTGACTGACCAAATCTTTTCTCAAGGCTCATTTGTGACATGAGCAATGACTTCTCATCATCAAACCCAGCACCTGATTTGTAATCGAATGAGAAAATACATAAGGTAAACCAAGTAACCCTTTTGAAGAACAAAAACATTGCCCTGGATAATCTAATGCTGGCTAATATTGAGTATGATTGAATCCACTGCCGTCAAATCAAGACAAGTATGAGCGCAATAATCATCATCCTCTACATTTCGAAAGGAAATGCCAAAAGCTCCGACTAACAAAAGTAAAAAATTTGTTCAACTGCGTGATCAACAAAGAAAGCCAAACAGAAAATCTGTACCTTCGACCCCTTCCTCAATATCCTCTAAGCTGAATATTGGCACGGTGGGATCAACATGCTTGCTAGATTTCTTTTTGTCTGAGCCCTTCTTATTTGATTTAGATGTCTTCTTACGTGATCCACCACAGCAGGAAGAGAAGAACCCTGACTTCTTCTGCTTAGGTTTTAGAGGAGGCTCATAACCATACAACGCTGTTCTATTGAAGACACAACCAGTACCCACGTAAACAGGGCCTTGAATACCATCCAAACCTCTCAAGTTTATCTGATTCCATAAACATAGATTAAGTTTGTACCAGTGGTAATGAAATGGTGCTTCTTTATATAAATCAAACTTTCTACAGCTTTATATAATTAGAATTGAATAATTTTAATAACCTTTTAGGGATGAAAGAACTTACATCAAAGAAAACAGTATTTCTGTTAGCATATCTATCATTCCTATCTATTCCATCAAATCTCTGTGGAAACTGAACATAACAGACATACTTCCCAAGGTTTGGATCCATCATAAAACACATTGCTTCTCTGATTGCTTTGCTGTTGTTTATGTAGTGATCACAATCAAGATTCAACAAGAAAGGTCCATTGGTAAGGACTGCAGACACCCGAACCTGTGATAAAATTACACTTACTATTAGAGGATATCTTGATTAATCACTTGTATTCATAAACAATTATGTCACTCACAAGTGCATTCATTGCACCAGCTTTCTTATGATGCTGGAAGCCTGGACGCTTCTCACGAGAAACATAGACTAATCGTGGCAACTCGTTGCCATCACTGTCAAGCCCCCCACTTTGGCCAAGGAAAACCTGCAAGAACATTACGACAATATTGTAGAGTCCAAAGAAGTAATATAGATCAAATACTGCTCTGACATCTATTGATTCCAGTTATCTGTAGAAAAATCAATTTAAAAGATACAATTCTGTAGCAGGCAATGATATCATCAACTATTTTAACCTACAAGATTAAGTCATGTATCAAACATAGCAATCACGAATTATATTACCTGGATCATTCCTGGATGATCCCTGGTATTATTTCCAGGCCATGGAGTACCATCTTGCATGATCCATCCTTCTTCGGGAACTTTTTGGGCCTTAGCAACCAGTCCATTAACACGAATTTTAAACTCTTCATACTCTCTCTGCAACACAGAATAAGAAACAATATAAATGCGCAGCACAAAAAGGAAGTAGAGGTTACAAATGTTTGCATAAACACAGTCCCTTACCTTCATAGCTCTGCGATCTTTAACAAATGATGGCTGAACTTTGTCCTTTAGGTAGTCAATCTTCTGAGCAAAGTACCACTCTGGAGCCCGCGGCTCAATGCTATACTTCTTGCAGAAAGGAACCCATTTCCTTGCAAACTCTGATGTTTCAGACAGAGCTTCAAATGTCAACATGGCAGCTCCATCATCAGATACGTAACACGACACCTTATCAACTGGGTAATCAACAGCAAGAATGGATAAGACAGTATTGGCTGTAACAAGAGGAGGCTCCTTTAGAGGATCGACAGTACTGACAAAAATGTCAACAGCGGCTAGTTGTGAAGGCTCTCCTTCTCGGTCATATCTGTTACATTATAATTGAATCAAACTTCAAACTGGGAGAAAAATCAATAGCTTCTTACTTAGACAGTTGGGCAGATTCTCACCTAAGTGCAAGCCTATCAAGATATGTTTCACGGTTTACTGGGAGCCATTTCGGGAACTGATCCAGTATCCAGGATATTGCAAACCAAATTTCGCATATCACGGACAACAACCACAATGCATAGGCATTAGGCACCGGATTTGTTATCCGGTAATGCAAAAATATGCAGAGAATAATAAGCCGCAAGACGATAACCATCCTGTAAGGATTTATCCTGGACGATGGAATAGAGACCTTCCTCGAAAGAGGTTGTCGTGCTTCATCATTCCTGCACCACAATAGAAAAAAAAAGCCCAAAACTAAGCCCTTGGTGCCTGAAGATAGTTAATATGTGAAATTAAAGTGTTAATGCAACCAGAACTTTGCATCAAAATGTCAGCTTGTCATGCTTCAGCGACATGCAACACTGCAACAGCTGCGATTCTTAATAACTAAAAAAGAGGACATAAACACATGATGCCAAGCATTCTTCAAATTTGATTAACCACAAAGCTAGTATGAAACCTAAGAAAACACTTGCCCCTCATAAAAGAGAGTGTACACTGACACAGAACAAGAACAAGAGAGATGATCAAACTCAGTAGTAAGGAGAAATCTACAAAGTTGATCTCAAGTGGGAACTCACAGTAAAGAGTCATCGACCAATACGTCCGTGCTTGCGTCAATATCTCCACCTCTTTCAGAAGCAGCATGGCTAGTGGTCATTGGAACAACATTCTTTTCCTGCTTCATCTTCCAGCCATCAACTCTCTCTTTCCAGGCTACATTGCCTAATCCCGGGGATCCAAACTCCCTCACTGGATCTACAACCCTAATATTAGCTGCAAATGGAAGAACCTTGAAATTAGACATTAAAAGGAAATGACAATCTAAGTGAGGTAAAGAATAGAAAAGGGGAAGCATACGTGATTGATTGACATCTGCTGCATAAGGAAGTGGATGTATGCGCTTTCCCCCCACATTAGGTCCAGGAGACGCCACAGAAAGTCGTTCAGGTGATGCAGCAGACAACTCTCCAGAAACCTAAAGACACAGCAATTTGAAAAGATGAAACCTACTGCAGATTACATGTCAAAGTAGATATTGTATGCTATGATTCTTAGGCATACCTCCTGTCCATGGGTTAGCAAAGGAATGTGGTTGTGGGAAACCTCTTTATCGTAGTTTGGGGCAACATCTTCCCCTCGACCATATGTCATGTGCCAACTCAACATGCGCTCGGCAACCTTCTGCTTCTGGTTCTGATTCTCCGAACTGTAATGAAAATCGCTGGCCATGTCATCCGCATCACCTGCCTCCACCTTGTCACCAAGAATTACAGGGCTCCCTAGAGTTGAGCAGATCCACGATCCATTACAATGAGAGACCAGAATAAGTAAAGTGGCTAAGTAGTAAGGAGGCAGGGTAGAACTCGTGGAACACATGCGCATTGTGCTCTTTCTCTCTTTATATCTTTTAATATAGTCACTTGTTTAAGCTTAAACGATTAATTGTCACTATATTTCACACACCAATGACTGATTGCACAATGAAATATAAACCGATGCGCTTGAATTTTATGCACAGATGACATCACATCAAAGTTCCTGCTCGATAAAACTTGATTTTACCACGTAATTTTCAATATACAAAATCCCATAATCTTGTTTTAGGAAAAATTACCTTTGTGTCTCTTGTATCTGGTCTTGCACTGAGGGCAAGACTGATTCCCGTCCTTGCGCTCGTACTCGTAGCACGGCCTGCAGACCGGAAACGCGCACACGTCGCACGCAACAAACTGTTCACCGTCGGCCGTCACGCCAACGTTATCCCCGCAGATCTGGCACACCTGCCCTCCCATGCTCTTCCCAGCCTTCACCTGCACAGCCAAATTCCACAAATCCACTCAAATTCAACACAGATCGTACATTACAAAGATCTGTAAGAGTAAAATTCGCAGCAACTATTCGAATACTAACCACGGTTTCGCCTTCGGATTCCATCTGATCGCCCCAGATGAGATTACCACGGGACCGCAATCGGCTCTTTCGGAGATCAGTCAAATGAAGCAAACATGGCCGCAAAACAGAGAGGCAGTCAGTATTCGGAACCTCTGCTCGGACTCACAGAGCAGATCTGTGAGCGGGCACTCGGATGGAGAGACAAGTATGAGCGAAATGTGTT
>JAVXUO010002121.1:0-29024 GCA_033065855.1 Escallonia rubra | reverse complement strand
ATTTTTTCTCCACAAACCAAAAAATTTTAGCGCTGAGAAGGAAGTCGGTGAATAATCGCTAGAAGATCGGTAGATTTTTCTTCAAATACATCAAGTCACAACAAGTAAGTATTTTGAATTTCCTTATTCTGAGTCAAGTCAGCGTATTACACTTAGCGTATTACATTTATAACGATTCAAAATAGCGTATTACATTATATTTATAGACAGCTTTTTCACGGATTTATAAAAAATAGCTAGAGCGAGATTTTGCCAAAGTGCAAAAAAAGTATAGTATTCTGAAAGCATCTGTATCAGGTAAAAATTTCAGATTTTTCCAAGCGCTGTAGAGGGGCTAACTGATACGGGGAACCGTGTACCTTCGCAGTCTAATTTAAAATACCAAGCTAGCGCGATTTCGCGCGAAACTTTTACGATGACCCTAGGATGTTGGGAAGTTCCATTCCCCAGGATTTCGCGCCATTCCGGAGCCGTTTGCTATTTTTTTGCCCGAACGGCCCTTTCAGCGCCCGCCCTTTAATTAGACAGCTTTTTCACGGATTTATAAAAAATAGCTAGAGCGTGATTTGGCCAAAGTGCAAAAAAGAGACCCTAGTTATTCTGAAAGCATCTGTATCAGGTAAAAATTTCAGATTTTTCCAAGCGCTGTAGAGGGGCTAACTGATACGGGGAACCGTGTACCTTCGCAGTCTAATTTAAAATACCAAGCTAGCGCGATTTCGCGCGAAACTTTTACGAGTACCCTAGGATGTTGGGAAGTTCCATTCCCCAGGATTTCGCGCCATTCCGGAGCCGTTTGCTATTTTTTTGCCCGAACGGCCCTTTCAGCGCCCGCCCTTTAATTAGACAGCTTTTTCACGGATTTATAAAAAATAGCTAGAGCGTGATTTGGCCAAAGTGCAAAAAAGAGACCCTAGTTATTCTGAAAGCATCTGTATCAGGTAAAAATTTCAGATTTTTCCAAGCGCTGTAGAGGGGCTAACTGATACGGGGAACCGTGTACCTTCGCAGTCTAATTTAAAATACCAAGCTAGCGCGATTTCGCGCGAAACTTTTACGAGCACCCTAGGATGTTGGGAAGTTCCATTCCCCAGGATTTCGCGCCATTCCGGAGCCGTTTGCTATTTTTTTGCCCGAACGGCCCTTTCAGCGCCCGCCCCGGACACCGGTTCGCGATTTTTGCGCGAAAAATCCGTAAAGTACTTTTTAGGCCAATGATGAACTCACGAAGCGTAAAGTAGAATTTCGAGGCACCTTTGAGATTTTTCCTGATGCCAGGGGCATTTCGGTAATTTGCCACCCCGCGAGGGGTGTTTCGTGTGTTTTTTGCGCCAAGTTTTTAATTACACAGTTTTAGTCCAGGAATGTAATCACAGAAACTGAAATGTTGTTTTCAAGCTGGTTCGGGGGCGTTGGGGTGATAGTGAACCCCCGGGGGCATTTCGGTAATTTGCCGCTCATCGGTGACTATTTTGCTAGGAAGGATCCAGCCTCATGATACATGCCTTAAAATAACTTTTAGTTCGGCAAAGGGTGTCAGACACCCGAAAACTTTTATTGCCCCGGGTGAATTCAGGAACTTGTGACGCACCGGCGATGACTGCCAGGGGGTATTTTGCACAAGTAGCGGGTGTTTTGGTAACTTTCCCCCTTTAAAATTTTTCCTGATATATTGGGTATATAATTGACGTAATACATTTAAAAACTTGACTTCAAAGCGGTTTTGAGGTCTTGGGGGTGTAGGGGCCGTCGGGGGGTATATTGCTATATAACCACGTTGGCGCTACATTCAGTGAGAACTGGCGTAATTAACCGTTCGGAGTGGTGGGAAGTGAGGATTTGTTTTAATACATTTAAATAATGACTATTGCTAATGTGTTGGTAAGCTAGGTTAAACATCCAGATATGTTGGTTTGGAATGTAAATATTATAACCTGATATGTTGGATTACGATTATATTTTGTTCTTATAGATATGGATTTCAACCCCGGACCTCATGATACATCAATCCTATACGATGACGATGACCACGTCGCGAGGCACGTATTTGACGGTGTCGATAGGGGTGTTTTGGAAACAATTCAAACCACAAGAGGAATTGAAGAGTGGGTACTAAACGAGGAACAAAAAGCCCTTATACACGGTCAAAATTTAAGCCTGTTCACCGATTGCGGGAAATGGTATCGCCACGACGATTGCCTTATATCCGCTCTAGTTGAACGATGGAGGAGCGAGACGAACTCATTTCATTTCCGGTTTGGTGAAATGACTGTTACGTTAGAGGACGTCGGATATATACTTGGAATCCCATGTCACGGCAGACCCGTTACTCTGAGCGTGCCGTCTGCATCCGTAGCGAATATGGCTAGGCATTATTTTCCGGGAATTCCAAGGGCAGCTATTACAACAAACGGCGTCAAGCTTAAATGGCTGAGAGAGCAGTATGGCGTGCTACCGGATGAGTACTCTCGTCAGGATTTCGTGACGTATACGAGGGCATACCTTCTGTATATTATTGGAGCCATATTACTTCCGACGCACTCGAAAAACACAGTGCATCCGAGGTATATGGTGTTATTGGAGGATCTTGACGAGGTATACTCGTACTCGTGGGGTTCAGCTGTCCTTGCGCACCTATATCGAGCACTGCATAAGGCTACGAGATTCGGTGCCAAGTCCATTGCCGCCTGCCTGACTCTATTACAGGTATGAGCATTTATTTTCTTATCCGGATCCTTAGTCAATATATTCGGGATTCATTACTAATTCCATATAATGTTTGCGTTCACAGGTTTGGTCTTACGAGAGGCTACCCACGGGTCGTCCGGAGCCGTTGGTAGATTCCGATGAGACGTGGCCTAGGGTGTGGGCCTGGGGGCCTCCGACCAACCGGAGGAGGAGACGGGTAGACCCTCACAACCATCTACAGTTCTATCGGGGGGAACTAGAGATGCTGGATGCATACCAGGTGGCGTGGCAGCCATACGACAAGGTGATGCATCTGTTGGATGAGTTGTGGTGGCAACTTCCGGTGTCGTACGTGCTTGCAGGTTTGGTTCGGGTGCCGCTGATTCACTTCGAAGAATGTGAGTTTCAGATGCCCGATCGAGTTATGAAGCAAGCTGGCTGTCCACAGGGGATTCCGAAACCCGCTGTAGACATGCGGCCATACAGGGGTGGTCGAGGGCCGAACTTCGAGGTGACTAATGCCTTGACTGTGTTGGGTGACGAGGTGCAACAATGGAATACCTGGCAGGAAACGTATGACAGCCTTGTATCGATGAAGCACGACGGCACCAGTACTGAGGACTACTTACAGTGGTTTCTCAGGGTGACGCGCACGCGGGTGACTCGCCCTGCCCCAGTGAGGACCAAATCGTATGCGCCCCGTGAGGTCTATGACCAGTTCTGGGCATTGGCCATTGTAAGTCATGCTAGTGTTGTTTGATAATTTATTTGCACACGCGTATCGACCATCAAATGAAATGATTTGCCATATTTTCTATGCATGTTTGTTAGGTTGACCAGGCCACTGACGTTTTCAAGCAGCTGGAGTCGTTTGACTGGTTTGTCGCGCAGGCTCCTGACAATATTAAGAGGTCCATTGAGAGGTACAAGACTGATGTTCAAAACTTTAGTCTTGCGTACCGGGGTTACCAAGGGGAGCCGTCTAGTCGCCCTCCTCCTGACGCGTACGACTATCAGCCCCAGAGTCAGGTGTGGGAGCCGTCTAGTCGCCCTCCTCCTGACGCGTACGACTACGGAACTTCCAGTCAGGTGTGGGAGCCGTCTAGTCGCCCTCCTCCTGACGCGTACGACTACGGAACTTCCAGTCAGGTGTGGGAGCCGTCTAGTCGCCCTCCTCCTGACGCGTACGACTACGGAACTTCCAGTCAGGTGTGGGAGCCGTCTAGTCGCCCTCCTCCTGACGCGTACGACTACGGAACTTCCAGTCAGGTGTGGGAGCCGTCTAGTCGCCCTCCTCCTGACGCATACGACTCTCTGTGCCAGAGTCAGGTTCCCCAAGTAGGAATCCATGCCTCGCGCCCAAGTTTCCGGTCGAACAAAGGACAAGCGACGAAGCCATTGAGGCCGGAGAAGATGGCTTGGATCGACCGGCACTACTTCGGGCATGAGCCTGTCAGTGCAACAGACTTCCCTCTTGGGACAGGACTAGGTCATTCGGATATCAGAATGTTGGCGCCGGAGACAGATCTTTCAAATTTTGTCATCAACGCTTATATAGATCTGCTCCGGATTAGAGAGCATAAATTTAACCGTTCTGAATACTGTAAGCTTAACATGTATCCCACTCATTTTGTGGCATTAGCGATCCGGGAATTCCATCAATGGAAGCAAGGGGGCAACTGGAGTAATTGGAAACCAGGTCGAAACATGTTATGCATGATGAACGCAGAGTATCAATGTCCCGCTGCTGATGCGAACCTTATCATGATACCTTGTCTTCATGGGCACCACTGGTTCCTATTAGTTCTCCATCCAGCGTTCAGAACGGTTCACATATACGATAGCCTAAGGGAGGACGAGCCCGGACAGCTGCTGGCACAGATGTACGACGACTACATCACTTTAGTGGTTAGTTTTTATTTTTTGACCTTGGCTCATAGTATATTGTTGTTGTTTCATAGGCTTGATTCGCGATTTTATTGTTGGATGCAGACTACTGTCCTCTCGATAGCGTGCGGACGGCCACGGGGGGAGCCTTGGACGGTCGTGATGATAAAGGACCGACCAAAGCAATGTAACGGTAACGATTGCGGGATTTACGTCCTCAAGTACATGGACTACATTGCTCGATCGGAAGTGCTCAAACACTCCTCGTGGACCCGGAAGGATGCCTTGACGTTTAGGTATAGGATAGCCTGGGAACTGAAAAAGAATGAAGCCAGACGACTTCATTACCATTATCCTGACGTGTGTGGCTAGCTGCTGTGATGTTACGACAAACTGTACCAGAAAGAAATGTACATAAATTTTCGCATGCTATGAATTTGGCGCTAAAATGTGCGCGAATATACATTTCATATGACGCATTCGGAAAAATAACGTGTCTCGTTGTTCGCCGAAATACATAAGAATGGGATAATTAGCGCGCCTCATGTGCAATGAGCGGAAAAAAAGTGAGAAAAAAATTTACAAGATTTTTCGAGCGTTATGAATTGGCCCCTAAAGTGTGCCCGAATAGGCCCTTCATAGGAAAACCGAAAAAATAACGTGTCTCGTTTTTCGCCGAAATACATAAGAATGGGATAATTAGCGCGCCTCATGTGCAATGAGCGGAAAAAAAGTGAGAAAAAAATTTACAAGATTTTTCGAGCGTTATGAATTTGCCCCTAAAGTGTGCCCGAATAGGCCCTTCATAGGAAAACCGAAAAAATAACGTGTCTCGTTTTTCGCCGAAATACATAAGAATGGGATAACTAGCGCGCCTCATGTGCAATGAGCGGAAAAAAAGTGAGAAAAAAATTTACAAGATTTTTCGAGCGTTATGAATTGGCCCCTAAAGTGTGCCCGAATAGGCCCTTCATAGGAAAACCGAAAAAATAACGTGTCTCGTTTTTCGCCGAAATACATAAGAATGGGATAACTAGCGCGCCTCATGTGCAATGAGCGGAAAAATCGCGACAAAAAAATTTATAAGATTTTTCGAAAGTTATGAAGTGGCCACTAAAGCGTGACTAAAGTGCAATGAACAAAACAAATTAAAAGATTTTTCAGGAACCTATGAATTGGGCGCTAAAGCGTGCGCGAATATGCCATTCAAAAATTTTCAATAATCCACAAACCAAATCACAAATTAAAGATTCAACAAATCAAATCACAAATTTAAACATTAAAAAAGTTATTCGTTATACAACTGAAACATTAACCCTAACACTCTTCCTCCTCATCGTCCTCCTCGACCATACTTCCAGGTTCCATACCTAACACTTTGTAATGGTTTCTCTTGTCATGATCAGTCATCTTATTACACAACGCACACTTTCGCAATTTTTTTTGACCCGTTGCTTTTTCAATCGGATTCTTCATGCGGATTTCTCGTTTTCGCCCTTTTGTTTGAGAAATAATGGGATCAAAAATGTGGTCCTCCTCACCTTGCATGCTAGTGCCGTCAATGATTGGCTGTTTGGCTCGATTGAATCTACCGGCTGGAGTCGGCCGAGGGTCCCGACTTTCTGGTAATGCCATCCTAAACTGTGCATGCTTAGCATGATCCCGTGCGGCTGCTTCAACTTGATAAGTGTACCCATCAAATGTTGACGCTGCATCCATCGATAAACCGTGCATGATGTTACAAAGATGATTATATCGCAGCGCCTCAGATTCCCTGAAATCAACTGAAACACTGGGCACGTAAGGAATGTGACCGTGGACTCTATTGGCTTCCTTCGTCCACCGTTCCAAGATATACTGTGGAGGGATTTGAGTTGCATTCTTGGCGCTCAAAACCCTCAACGCATGTCGACAAAGTATACCTTTATGCTCAAAGAGTTGACAGTTGCAATTTACCAACCCGGTGTCCATACATTTAGCTACGGTAAAATGTCTTCTGTTCCTCGGAGCCGACGAAGAGCACGGATTGGCATAATTCGTCACATTTGTCAAAGCATAAACCTTGAGATCTCTGGTGGAAAACTCGTGCAACTTTGTCATGCCATATTGATTCGACTTTAATAGTTCCTCTTGAAACTGTCGAAACATTTCCTTCGTATAGACTTGAGCCGCATGAGCCTCCAATGGTGAACGAAGTAGTATGGATCTTTCTTTGTAAACTGTAGCCGCGTCGGCTTCTCTCTCACGGTACAATTGCCTCTCAAGGGCTTTCTGCATCTCTAGTACAAACTCCGCTATACTTGAAGACTGACCTACGTACCCATCGAAGAATGAATTCATAGCTTCGCTTCTCGATGTCGTAGTCATTCCGGCAGCAAAAAACTTCTTGGTGTAGGCACCGACCCACTGTGTCTTGATCTCATACAACGATTTTAACCATCCATGATTGTGCAAACCGTAGTCATCCATTAACGCGGCCCACCTCTCCTCGAACACGTCTACCGTCAACGATTTCTTCACGCATGTATTAAAGTCAGTCTTGAATTCCGGATGCTTTGCATATACATTGTGAAGCCGTTCGGGATATTTGTTGCTTATGTGCCACGTGCACAGGCCATGGTGAGTATCTGGAAGGACCTTAGCGATTGCATTATTCATTGCCAGATCTTGGTCGGTGATGATGGTCTTTGGAGGAATATGATACATGGCTTGAAGCCACGTTTCAAATAACCACGTAAATGACTCCTCCGTCTCATCCCTAAGCAGGGCAAAGCCAAATGAGATTGACTGATAGTGGTGGTTCACCCCGGTGAACGGAGCAAAAGGCATAGAGTACTTATTGGTGCGGTATGTGGTGTCAAACGTCACAACATCCCCAAAATTTTGGTAAGCAGCTCTAGAACGGGGGTCCACCCAAAATATAGTACTAATGCGGCCCTCATCATCCACTTGGAGACTGTAGAAAAATCCAGAATTCTCACTCTGAAGGCACCTGAAGATATCAAGTGTAGCTTGAGAATCGATCTGACCGAAAGACTCTCTCCTCTGAGCACGGAGTTGATTTCGAAGGTCAACGTCGTTGAAAGTCAACTTGTCAATCCCCCCAGCCTGGCTTGAGAAAACCCCCATCATCTTAGAAGGTGATATTTTAGCGTCGGCCATTGTTGAAATCAGTTGTCTGTGTGCCGCGCTTATTTGTCGGTGTTGATGAATTTGACCAATCATACTTGGGGTGCAAAACTGATGATTATGGCTCAACTCCACAGCCGTCAAAACCCAATGGTTTTCATTTTTCCGGTGTACTGCATACACATGGGCTTTGCAGCCGGTACCCGGAAATGTGTCCCGTTTTCTTTGTCTTGTTGTCCCTTCGTCACTGATCTGAACGACGGGGGGTACATACGGTGCTCCTCTATGACACTCAAATAACCTTGCACCAATTTGATCGGTATTCACCCGTTTTCTAGTCGTCTTAGTTCTAATACCGAAACCCATCGATTTCGAATATGCTCTGTAGTATGCTTCGACTTCGTCCAGTGTTTGGAAAATTTGACCCAAGTAAGGTGGATCAGAACCTTCACAAAAAATATTTCCTCCAGTTGCATCCATATTTATACTGAAATCTAAAAAATAAAAACCAATACGATTATCAACAAGTCATAGAATTAAATAAAAGAAGAATAAAAATTATTTAAACGTAATTGCTTAAGCTGATTTGTATAATGTAAAATTATCAAAATAGCCCCCGACGGGGGCAAATTAGCAAAATGCCCCCGGGGAGTTCATTATCACCCTAACGTCCCAAATCAGCTTGAAAACAACCTTTTAGGTGCTTTGCTTACATTTCTGGACTAAGAAGTCCTTTAAAAGACTTAACGCTGTAAAATTACAAAAATACCCCCCTCGGGGCTGCGAATTAACGAAAAATGCCCCATGGCATCAAAAAATCGTTCCGAGTGCTTTGAAACGGCATTTTAAGCTTCCTGAATTCATCCGGGACAAAATAAGTTTTCGGGTGTCTGACACCCTTTGCTGAACTAAAAGTTATTTTAAGGTATGGCCCTTTAAGCTGGATCATTCCTAACAAAATAGCCCCCGATGAGCGGCAAATTACCGAAATGCCCCAGGGGGTAACCAACATATCTGGATGTTTAACCTAGCTTACCAACACATTAGCAATAGTCATTATTTAAATGTATTAAAACAAATCCTCACTTCCCACCACTCCGAACGGTTAATTACGCCAGTTCTCACTGAATGTAGCGCCAACGTGGTTATATAGCAATATACCCCCCGACGGCCCCTACACCCCCAAGACCTCAAAACCGCTTTGAAGTCAAGTTTTTAAATGTATTACGTCAATTATATACCCAATATATCAGGAAAAATTTTAAAGGGGGAAAGTTACCAAAACACCCGCTACTTGTGCAAAATACCCCCTGGCAGTCATCGCCGGTGCGTCACAAGTTCCTGAATTCACCCGGGGCAATAAAAGTTTTCGGGTGTCTGACACCCTTTGCCGAACTAAAAGTTATTTTAAGGCATGTATCATGAGGCTGGATCCTTCCTAGCAAAATAGTCACCGATGAGCGGCAAATTACCGAAATGCCCCCGGGGGTTCACTATCACCCCAACGCCCCCGAACCAGCTTGAAAACAACATTTCAGTTTCTGTGATTACATTCCTGGACTAAAACTGTGTAATTAAAAACTTGGGGTTCACTATCACCCCAACTGATTACATTTCAGTTTCGGTAATTTGCCACCCCTCGCGGGGTGGCAAATTACCGAAATGCCCCTGGCATCAGGAAAAATCTCAAAGGTGCCTCGAAATTCTACTTTACGCTTCGTGAGTTCATCATTGGCCTAAAAAGTACTTTACGGATTTTTCGCGCAAAAATCGCGAACCGGTGTCCGGGGCGGGCGCTGAAAGGGCCGTTCGGGCAAAAAAAAAAGCAAACGGCTCCGGAATGGCGCGAAATCCTGGGGAATGGAACTTCCCAACATCCTAGGGTGCTCGTAAAAGTTTCGCGCGAAATCGCGCTAGCTTGGTATTTTAAATTAGACTGCGAAGGTACACGGTTCCCCGTATCAGTTAGCCCCTCTACAGCGCTTGGAAAAATCTGAAATGTTTACCTGATACAGATGCTTTCAGAATAACTAGGGTCTCTTTTTTGCACTTTGGCCAAATCACGCTCTAGCTATTTTTTATAAATCCGTGAAAAAGCTGTCTAATTAAAGGGCGGGCGCTGAAAGGGCCGTTCGGGCAAAAAAATAGCAAACGGCTCCGGAATGGCGCGAAATCCTGGGGAATGGAACTTCCCAACATCCTAGGGTACTCGTAAAAGTTTCGCGCGAAATCGCGCTAGCTTGGTATTTTAAATTAGACTGCGAAGGTACACGGTTCCCCGTATCAGTTAGCCCCTCTACAGCGCTTGGAAAAATCTGAAATTTTTACCTGATACAGATGCTTTCAGAATAACTAGGGTCTCTTTTTTGCACTTTGGCAAAATCTCGCTCTAGCTATTTTTTATAAATCCGTGAAAAAGCTGTCTATAAATGTAATGTAATACGCTATTTTGAATCGCTATAAATGTAATACGCTAAGTGTAATACGCTGACTTGATGTATAAGGAAATTCAAAATACTTACTTGTTGTGACTTGATGTATTTGAAGAAAAATCTACCGATCTTCTAGCGATTATTCACCGATCTTCTTCTAGCGCTAAAATTTTTTGGTTTGTGGAGAAAAAATTCGGAGCAGAGCAGAAATGTGGAGAGGAATGGTTGGGGGGAGGGGATTATAAATAGAGAAGAAAAAGGAAGAGAGAAGAAAAAAAGAGGGTTCGTGTCTGCAGAAAACACCCGTGAGTGGTGGCAGAAAAAAAACGTGTCTCTGCAAAAAAGGACAATCACGGGGAGCAAGGACAGACTCACGGGGAGCCAACAGGCGCGTGGGGGGAGGGGCGCCACGTGGCAGAAGGAGAGGGCTTCACGCGGGGACCCTTCACGCGGTTGGGCCACGTGGCAGGAGCGGGGGAGGCCACGTGGCACCGCCACCGTAGCAACAGGCACAATTTCCCGCGTGGTGGCCACGTGGCAGGCGCGTGGAGGCCACGCGGCAACAACCGGCGTCCTTTCACGCGGTTGGGCCACGTGGCAGACGCTGAAGAGGCCACGTGGCAACAACCGGCGTCCCTTCACGCGGTTGGGCCACGTGGCAGGCGCGGATGAGGCCACGTGGCACCGCCCAGGCGCACCTTCCCGCGTTTGGCCACGTGGCAGGCGCGTGGTGGCCACGTGGCAGGCGCGTGTAGGCCACGCGGCAACAACCGGCGTCCTTTCACGCGGTTGGGCCACGTGGCAGGCGCGGATGATGCCACGTGGCAGCCTTGGCTCGAATTTTTTTTTTTTTTTTTCAGCCAATCAAAAAATTTGAAAAGTTTTGTGTGGGAGCCACCCAAAATTAAAGCCACCAACCGCTTGTTTTAGATGCGGTTGGTTGTTTAAAAAATTATTAAAAAAAAAGGGGTTACCAACCGCTTCTAAGAGAAGCGGTTGGGCAAAATTTTTTTTTTCCCAACCGCGTATAAGAGAAGCGGTTGGGTGGAGTGGTTTTTTATGGTGGGGCCATGTCAAAAAAATAATCATACCCAACCGCTGCTCTTACATGCGGTTGGGCTTTTTGTGGTGGGGCCCACGAGAAAATGACACAGTAGCCAACCGCTTGTCTTACAAGCGGTTGGGTGGAGAAAATTTTTTTCTCCACCGGTGGGTGTGGATCGGGCCCCTATATATATATATGTACATTTAACATATATACATATGTACACACACACACACACACACACACACATATATATATACATATACATATATATATATATATATATATATATATATATATATATATATATATATATATATATATATATATATATATATATATGTATATATATATATGTGTGTGTGTGTGTGTGTATGTGTACATATGTATATATGTTAAATGTACATATATATATATATATATATATATATATATGTGTGTATATATATATATATGTGTGTACATATGTACACATGATTGCCACCGTCCCTCACCACTCCCAGTTTTCTCTTTCTACTTTTTGCCTAAATTGCCTCTTTGTTTTATTGACCACCACACCATGAAAATCAAATGTCACCACAATTTTCGTACTTTTTAACTAACAGCACCAACAAAAACATAAGCATCAAACTCAAGTCCAATTAGAAGCATCAAAGTCAAATCCATACAATTCTGTTGCAAAAACCTAAAACCCAAATTGGAGTTGGTGCCATTTTGTGAGTCTATGACAATGGCAGCATAGTTGATGAGGAATAGTCGCGGCGAT
The DNA here is from genome assembly GCA_033065855.1 of Escallonia rubra. Classification (NCBI taxonomy): domain Eukaryota; kingdom Viridiplantae; phylum Streptophyta; class Magnoliopsida; order Escalloniales; family Escalloniaceae; genus Escallonia; species Escallonia rubra. The sequence continues at coordinate 17,077 of JAVXUO010002121.1, read as the reverse complement.
GGGATATGGTAGTGGTGGGTCGATGGGATTTGTGGCGGTGGTGGTTAATTTTCTGGTGTGGTCTGGCTGTGATGGGTGTCAAGGATGATGATTGGGGTCTGTGGTAATGGCGGTGGTGAGTTTCTGGGAGGTGGAGGGCTTGGTTAAGATGGAGGTCAGAGGCTGAACGAAGGTGGATATGGTAGGCCGGAGGTTAGATCTTATAAGATTAGGAAGACTCGACGAGGAAAGAGGGTGCAGTGTGGTTGTGTGTGGTCTGGGCGGTGGAAATGGAGGGTCGCCGGATGTGGAGGCTGGCTGCCGGCAAAGGCTGGTGATGGGGCTGAGTATGATATAATAAAGTGAGGACGTGGTTGTTTGTGATATGGCTATGGTGGAAATGTAGGGTTATCGACGGTGGAAGCTAGCCGGTGATGGAGGTCGACTATGGGGCCGAGTCTGATATGTGAGAAAGGGAGAATGAGCTCGTTAAGGTTAGAAGGGAGTGAGAAAAAAGGAAAAAAAATAGAATTATGTATTACTAATCAAAAGGACGGAAGGAGGAGACGTATAAAATATGTATTAGGGATAGTATTGCCATTTTCAAAATACAGTATTACCACGTCAGCAAAAAACGTTAGTTAGGGTCACAGAACCCTAACGATGGTCATATGTGATACAAAATTTTCACATTTCGGATATGAGTGCAAAATTTTAGTCTTTGACTGTAATTTACCCCTAAACTGAGGAATATAAGTGATATTATCCCATATATATATATATATATATATATATATATATATATATATATATATATATGTATATATGTATGTACATACATATATATATATATATATATATATATATATATATATATGTACATACATATATACATATATATATATATATATATGTATGTATGTACATACACATATATATATATATATATATATATGTACATATGTATGTATATATGTACATATGTATGTATATATATGTATGTATAGATAAGAGCATCTCCTTTTTAAAAAAGAAAAAGACGTTGTTTGCAGAAGAAATTTCTTGAAGACAACAATTATGAAGAAAAGGACATCCACTTTTCGTAAGAAGACAAATAAAAATTAATAGAAGCCGATAGAAGTGCCAGCAATGCCTACTTAAGGCATCTTTTAGGAAGAAACTCAGGGCATGCGTTAGTCTGCGGGTTTTTCAACGCCATCACTCGGCAACTAACCCTGAACGACTCGCTCCCACTTTTGTTTAAAACCCATTAAAAGGACTCTGGAGGTCCATTTAGGAAGCATAATTGATTTAAATCTGGCAAAAACCTGGAGTAAGCATAATCATTTTGAAAACAAAATATTTAAAAGAGTCTCTCTTTCCCAAGTAAATGCCATATGATCTCTAATCAAGACTATATTGAGATGTTTTTAGTCATACTAGACTTAGAAACGTTCCTTTTCAATTCATAGAATGTGTTTCACCAGGGCATGCGTTAGTCATACTAGACTTAGTCATACTAGATTAAATCTCAGGATGCTAGGTTGAACTACCAAAGTTCTCTTTTTGGGAAGAAACTCAGGGCATGCGTTAGTCTGCAGGTTTTTAACGCCATCACTCGGCAAATAACCCTAATGACTCGCTCCCACTGTTGTTTGAAACCCATCAAGAGGACTTTGTAGGTCCATTTTAGAAGCATAATCGATTTAAAATCTGGCAAAACCTGGAGTAAGCATAATCATTTTCTGCAAAGAAATTTATACTCCACAGCACTATGGTCAAGAAGAATCAAGACCAAAATACAACAGGAGAACTTATAAAAGATACCAAAAACTTAGAAAAACGTACTATTTAAGAAAAAGCAAAGCTAGAAAACCTTTCTTAAATCCTAAACATGTTAGAAAATATGATACTAGAAGAATATATAAAAACAAAATCACATGCTATTCATGTGGAGAACCAGACCATTTAAGTTCTAATTGTCCTAGAAGACATAACAATAATAACTTTAAAGCTATGATCTCTAGTATGACTAAAAACATCTCAATATAGTCTTGATTAGAGATCATATGGCATTTACTTGGGAAAGAGAGACTCTTTTAAATATTTTGTTTTTCAAAATGATTATGCTTACTCTAGGTTTTTGCCAGATTCTAAATCGATTATGCTTCTAAAACGGACCTCCAGAGTCCTCTTAATGGATTTTAAACAACAGTGGGAGCGAGTCATTTAGGGTTATTTGCCGAGTGATGGCGTTGAAAACCCGCAGACTAACGCATGCCCTGAGTTTCTTCCCAAAAAGAGAACTTTGGTAGTTCAACCTAGCATCCTGAGATTTAATCTAGTTGAAACCTATCCTGCATCCTGAACCTTTGAAAAATGGAATTTTAACCCAGACTCTCTCTCTGCCCTTAAAGTTTTTGCCATATCCTCTCTGAATCATCTCTCTATTCCGCTGTGCTTTTATCTGTGCTATGCTTCATCCACTATGGATCACGGTCCAACCGGGGACTCTTTGATCTTGATTAGTTGACGGATACCAGACGTCGATATGCCTTTGGCAGATCCGCAAGGATTGACGATTGGTTTAACGAAGTCACAAAATCAGAGTGATCAGTTTGTTTTCCGAATTTAAAAGGAAAAAATAAAATATGTGAAGACTGTAGTAACGGAAAAACAAATTGTTGTTTAACCAATGTAGATATAGGAAGTGAATGTTTACAAATAGAAGAGTTAGAAACTTCAGACCTAGAAGATGACTATAATATAAATTCAGACCTAGATATTTATAGCCGAGAAAAAGTTAGCTATAATCTAATAAATTATTTTACAAACAAATATGATATTCTTAAAGCAATAGAAAGACTACCTTTTATAGGAGAAGATCCTATCAGGCGATGGGGTTTAAACAAAATATATTGTAAGCTTGACATTATAAATCCAGACTATATAGTTAAAACTGCCAATATAGAAGCAAGTAGTTTAGATACAAATGATTTCAAAATGCACATTAAAGACTTAACTGAATTAAAGGTAATTAGACCCAGTAATAGCCCGCATAGATCAGCAGCATTTATAGTTAGAAACCATGCAGAAATACTTAGAGGAAAAAGTAAATGGTCATGTCTAGTTTTTAATCAGGAACTACTAATAATAGGAACAATGATGGAGGTAGATTTTATACTACTCAACCACATGTAAGACCTCATTATCCTTATAGTAACATACCAAGAAATAGTGCAAACATTGATAATAACAAATCTGAAAGACCTAATTATAGACCTAGAGGTAAACGACATCCTTTAGAACAAAACTTTAAAATCCAAAAGGCAGCAGAACCTTTTATTTTAAACATAACAGCTGTAGATCCTCAACAAAGAAATAATTATATACAAGTATGGAAATTATCAATAAAAGTTTTGTGACTTAGTTAAACCAATCGTCAATCCTTGCGGATCTGCCAAAGGCATATCGACGTCTGGTATCCGTCAACTAATCAAGATCAAAGAGTCCCCGGTTAGACCTTGTCCATAGTGGATGAAAGCATAGCACAGATAAAAACACAGCGGAATAGAGAGATGATTTAGGGAGGATATGACAAAAACTTTTAGGGATAAAGAGAGAGTCTGGGTTAAAATTCCATTTTTCAAAGGTTCAGGATGCAGGATAGGTTTCAACTAGATTAAATCTCAGGATGCTAGATTTTATATATATATATATATATATATATATATATATATATATATATATATATATGTATGTATGTACCTATGTATGTATGTATGTACATGTATGTATGTATGTATGTACATGTATGTATGTATATATATATATATATATATATATATATATATATATATATATATACATACATACATACATACATATATATATATGTACATACATACATACATATATATATATATATATGTATGTATGTACATATATATATATATATATATATATATATATATATACATACATATGTACATTCATACATATATACATACATATATATACATACATATGTACATACATACATATATATACATATATATATATATATATATATATATATATGTATATATATATATGTAAAGATAAATGTATACATATATATATATATATATATGTATATATATATATAGATATATGTATACATTTATCTTTATATATATATGGGGGCTGATCCACACCCACCGGTGGGAAAATAAGGTTTTATCCACCGAATGCTGCTAAGAGCAGCGATTGCACAAAACAAAAAAATCCAATCGCAAGAAAGAGTTGCGATTGGAATGATTGAAAAAAAAATCCAATCGCAACTCTTAGTTGTGATTGGCATTTTTTTTTTGTCCTTTTTTTCTCCCCCACCCCTCCTCCCCCCCCCCACCACTCCTCCGGTCAACCTTCCTTCCCCCCCCCCCCCGGTGGCCCCCACCCTTCGGGCATGTCCTTTTTCCCGAAAGAGAAAGACAAGGCCCCACCCCATTGTCCTTTCCCCCACCCGTGATGCCCTCTTTCCCTCCGTGATGACCCCCTTCCCCCCACGCGTCATTTCCCCCCCTCCCCCCACCCCCACGTGTCATTTCCCCCTCCACCCACCCTACTGCTCACTCACGGGTTTCCTACGAGAAACTGTCTTCTTTCTTCCTTTTCTCTCTATAAAATCCCCCTCCCCGAACCATTTCTTCCAATCTCCTCATTCTCCATATCTCACCTACATAATCTCCACAACAATACAAACAAAAAAAATTTACGCTAGAAGATCGGTGGATAACCGCTAGAAGATCGGTGGATTTTTCATCATTTTTTTCAAGTCAAAACAAGTAAGTATTTTGAATTTTCTTATAATTCAATGTTAATTTCAAATTGTTCTTACCAATTGATTGTTTAAATTGTGTTACGCTTAAATTGTTCTTACCATAGTCTAAATTCGTGTTTAGGGCGTCAAAATTCCGTTTTTACAAACCCGGGTACTACATTCGAAAGATTCGAAGATAACGATTTTTTAGGGCGTCAAAATTAGGATTTTTCACGAATTTATAAAAAATAGATAAAGCTAGATTTTGCCAAAGTACAAAAAAGATACCCTAGTTATTTTTAAAAGATCTGTATTGGGTAAAAATTTTAGATTTTTCCAAAAACTGGAAAGGGGTTAACTGATACGCGCAACCTTGTAACTTCGCAGTGTAATTTAAAATATCAAGCTAGCGCGATTTCGCGCGAAACTTTTTTGAGAACCCTAGGATGTTGGGAAGTTCCATTCCCCAGGAATTCGGGCCATTCCGAAGCCGTTAGCAATTTTTTTGCCGAACGGGCTTTTACGCGCTCGATCCAGACACCGGTTCGAGATTTTTGGGCGAAATTTCCGTAAAATACTTTTTACATCACGAATCAGTTCAGGAACCTTAAAATAGCATCTTAAAGCACTTTTGAGATTTTTCCTGATGCTAGGGGGCATTTTGGTAGTTCGCCGCCCCGAGAGGGGTATTTTGGTAATTTTACGGTGTCAAGTTTTTGAAACGACTTTTCAATCCAGAAATGTAAGCACAGCACCTGAAAGGCTGATTTGAAGCCGATTCGCGGGGCGTTGGGGTCGCTAAAGGTGAAAACTTAATTAGACAGTTTTTCACGAATTTATAAGAAATAGCTAGAGCTAGATTTTGCCAAAGTGCAAAAAAACGACCCTAGTTATTTCTAAAAGATACGTATCAGGTAAAAATTTCAGATTTTTCCAAAGACTGGAAAGGGGTTAACTGATACGCGCAACCTTGTAACTTCGCAGTGTAATTTAAAATATCAAGCTAGCGCGATTTCGCGCGAAACTTTTTTGAGAACCCTAGGATGCTGGGAAGTTCCATTCCCCAGGAATTCGGGCCATTCCGAAGCCGTTAGCAATTTTTTTGCCGAACGGGCTTTTACGCGCTCAATCCGGACACCGGTTCGGGATTTTTGGGCGAAACTTCCGTAAAATACTTTTTACATCACGAATCAGTTCAGGAACCTTAAAATAGCATCTTAAAGCACTTTTGAGATTTTTCCTGATGCCAGGGGGCATTTTGGTAGTTCGCCGCCCCGAGAGGGGTATTTTGGTAATTTTACGGTGTCAAGTTTTTCAAACGACTTTTCAGTCCAGAAATGTAAGCACAGCACCTGAAAGGCTGATTTGAAGCCGATTCGCGGGGCGTTGGGGTCCTAATGAACCCCGGGCCATTTCGGTAATTTGCCGCTCATCGGGGGCTATTTTCCTAATTTTACATTACACAAATTTCCCGAATGACTTTTAGTTCAGGAAAGGGTGTGAGACACCCGTTTAGTTATTTTAAAGTTGTGAATTCAGGAAGCTTAAAAGTCGTTTGAAAAAACTATTCAACTTTTCTGATACCAGGAGGCATTTTGGTAATTCGCATTCCTGAGAGGGGTATTTTCGTTATTTTGCCCCTTTCAGTTTTTCAAATGACTGCTTCGTCCAGAAATGTAAGCAAAGCACCTGAAAGGTTGTTTCGAAGCTGATTTGGGTCGTTAGGGTGATAATGAACCCCCGGGGGCATTTCGGTAATTTGCCGCTCATCGGGGGCTATTTTGGTAATTTTACATTATACAAATTTTCCAACAATTACACTGCAAATAATTTTTATTCTTCTTTTATTTAATTCTATGACTTGTTGAGAATGATATAATTTTTATTTTTTAGATTTCAGTATAAATATGGATGCAACTGGAGGAAGCAATTTTTGTGAAGGTTCTGATCCACCTTACTTGGATCAAGTTTTTCAAACACTGGACGAAGTCGAAGCATACTACAGAGCATATTCGAAAACGATGGGTTTCGGTATTAGAACTAAGACGACTAGAAAACGGGTGAATACAGATCAAATTTGTGCAAGACTATTTGAGTGTCATAGAGGAGCACCGCATGTACCCCCGGTCGTTCAGATCAGTGACGAAGGGACAACAAGACAAAGAAAACGCGACACATTTCCGGGTACCGGCTGTAAAGCCCATGTGTATGCAGTACATTGGGAAAACGAAAAACATTGGGTTGTGACGGGAGTGGAGTTGAGTCATAATCATCAGTTGATGACCCCCAGTAAGATTGGTCAAATTCATCAACACCGAGAAATTAGCGCGGCACACAGACAACTGATTTTTACAATGGCCGGGGCTAAAATTCCACCTTCTAAGATGATGGGGGTTTTCTCAAGCCAGGCTGGGGGGATTGACAAGTTGAGTTTCAACGAAGTAGACCTTCGAAATGAACTTCGTGCTCAGAAGAGAGAGTCTTTCGGTAGGAGTGATTCTCAAGCTACACTTGATCTCTTCAGGTGCCTTCAGAGTGAGAATTCTGGATTTTTCTACAGTCTCCAACTAGATGATGAGAACCGCATTAGTACTATATTTTGGGCGGACCCCCGTTCTAGAGCTGCTTACCAAAATTTTGGGGATGTTGTGACGTTTGACACCACATACCGCACCAATAAGTACTTTATGCCTTTTGCTCCGTTCACCGGGGTGAACCACCACTATCAGTCAATCTCGTTTGGCTTTGCCCTGCTTAGGGATGAGACGGATGAGTCATTTACGTGGTTATTTGAAACGTGGCTTCACAATGTATATGCGAAACATCCGGAATTTAAGACTGACTTTAATACATGTGTGAAGAAATCGTTGACGGTAGACGTGTTCGAGGAGAGGTGGGCCACGTTAATGGATGACTACTATTTGCACAATCATGACTGGTTACAATCGTTGTATGCGATCAAGACACAGTGGGTCGGTGCCTACACCAAGAAGTTTTTTGCAGCCGGAATGACTACGACCTCGAGAAGCGAAGCTATGAATTCATTCTTTGATGGGTACGTAAGCCAGTCTTCAAGTATAGTGGAGTTCGTACTGGAGATGCAGAAAGCCGTTGATAGGCAATTGTACCGTGAGAGAGAAGCCGACGCGGCTACAGTTTACAGAGAAAGAGCCATACTACTCTTTTCACCTTTGGAGGCTCATGCGGCTCAAGTCTATACCAAGGAAATGTTTAGACAGTTTCAAGATGAACTACTAAAGTCGAATCAATATGGCATGACAAAGTTGCACGAGTATTCCACCAGAGATCTCAAGGTTTATGCTTTGACAAACGTGACGAATTTCGCCAATCCGTGCTCTTCGTCGACTCCGAGGAACAGAAGACATTTTACCGTGGCTAAATGTATGGACACCGGGTTGGTAAATTGCAACTGTCAATTGTTTGAGCATAAAGGTATACTTTGTCGACACGCGTTGAGGGTTTTGAGCTCCAAGAATGCTCGTGAAATCCCTCCACAGTATATCTTGGAACGGTGGACGAAGGAAGCCAATAGAGTCCACGGTCACATTCCTTACGTGCCCAATGTTTCAGTTGATTTCGAGCAATCTGAGCCGCTGCGATATAATCACCTTTGTAACATCATGCACGGTTTATCATTGGATGCAGCGTCAACATTTGATGGGTACAGGTATCAAGTTGAAGCAGCCGCACGGGATAAGGCTAAGCATGCACAGTTTAGGATGGCTGATCCAGGCCTAAGACGGGACACTCCGACTACTCGGACGACTCCAGCCGGTAGATTCAATCGAGCCAAACAGCCAGTCATTGACGGCACTAGCATGCAAGGTGAGGAGGACGACATTTTTGATCCAATTATTTCTCAAACAAAAGGGCGAAAACGAGAAATACGCATGAAGAATCCGATTGAAAAAGCAACGGGTCAAAAAAAATTGCGAAAGTGTGCGTTGTGTAATAAGATGACTGATCATGACAAGAGAAACCATTATAAAGTGTTAGGTCTCGCACCTGGCAGTATGGTCGAGGAGGACGATGATGATGAAGAGTGTTAGGGTTAATGTTTCAGTTGTATAACGAATAACTTTTATAATGTTTAAATTTGTGATTTGGTTTGTTGAATCTTTAATTTGTGATTTGGTTTGTGGATTATTGATATTTTTGGAAGGGCCTATTCGCGCACACTTTAGCGCCCAATTCATTGCTTCCGAAAAATCTTGTAAATTTTTTGGTTCATTGCACCTCAGGCACGCTAGTTAGCCCATTCGTAAGAATTTCGGCGAAAAACGAGACACGTTATTTTTTGGGTTTTCCTATGAAGGCCTATTCAGGCACACTTTAGGGCTCAATTCATAACTTCCGAAAAATCTTGTAATTTTTTTTGTCACTTTTTTTCGCTTATTTCACCTCAGGCACGCTAGTTAGCCCATTCGTAAGAATTTCGGCAAAAAATGAGACACGTTATTTTTTGGGTTTTCCTATGAAGGGCCTATTCGGGCACACTTTAGGGCCCAATTCATAACTTCCGAAAAATCTTGTAATTTTTTTTGTCACTTTTTTTTCGCTCATTGCACCTCAGGCACGCTAGTTAGCCCATTCGTAAGAATTTCGACGAAAAACGAGACACGTTATTTTTTGGGTTTTCCTATGAAGGGCCTATTCGGGCACACTTTAGGGCCCAATTCATAACTTCCGAAAAATCTTGTACTTTTTTTTGTCACTTTTTTTTCGCTCATTGCACCTTAGGCACGCTAGTTAGCCCATTTGTAATAATTTCGGCGAAAAATGAGACACGTTATTTTTTTGGGTTTTCCTATGAAGGGCCTATTCGGGCACACTTTAGGGCCCAATTCATAACTTCCGAAAAATCTTGTAATTTTTTTCGTCACTTTTTTTTCGCTCATTGCACCTCAGGCACGCTAGTTAGCCCATTCGTAAGAATTTCGGCGAAAAACGAGACACGTTATTTTTTGGGATTTTCCTATGAAAGGCCTATTCGGACACACTTTAGGTCCCAATTCATAACTTCTGAAAAATATTGTAATTTTTTTTGTCACTTTTTTTCGCTCATTGCCCCTTAGGCACGCTAATAGGCCATTTCTATGAATTTCGGCGAAAATTAAGACAAATAATATATTTGGTTTTCCTATAAAAGGCATATTCGCGCACACTTTATCGCCAAATTCATAGCTTGCGAAAAGACATGTACATTTTTTAAGGGGTTCTTTGCTCATTGCACCTTAGTCACACTAGTTAGGATAATGGTAATGAAGCCATCTAGCTTCATTCTTTTTCAGCTCCCAGGCTATCCTATACCTAAACGTCAAGGCAGCCTTCCTAGTCCACGACGTATATCTGAGCACCTCCGAGCGAGCAATGTAGTCCATGTACTTGAGGACGTAAATCCCGCAATCGTGACTGTTATATTGCTTTGGTCGGTCCTGTATCATCACGACCGTCCAAGGCTCTACCGTCAAGTTCCTGGTGATGGATTCCCCCGAATAATCTCGGCACGCTAGCGAGAAGATAGTAGTCTGCATCCAACAATTAAAAAGATCATCAAGCCTATGTTACAATAAGAATATGCTATGAGCCAAGGTCAACCGATAAAAACTAACCACTGCAGTGATGTACTCGCTATACATCTGTGCCAGCGACCGCCCAGGAGAGTCCTCCCTTAGGCTATCGTATATGTTGACCTGTCTGTTCGCTGGATGGAGAACTAATAGGAACCAGTGGTGTTCATGATGGCAAGGTATCATGACAAGGTTCGCATCGGCAGCGTGACATTGGTAGTCTGCGTTCAACAGGCCTAATACGTTTCCAGATGGTTTCCACTTACCCTTGCCTGCCCCTCGCCTCCTCCATTCTGTTAACTCCCTCATGCTGGTCACCATTAATGTGACAAAGTAAGTGGGATGCAGGTTAAGCTTCAAACCTTCGCACTGGTTATAACGTAGCTCTCTAATCCGGAGCAGATCTATATAAGCGTTCATGACGAAATTTGAAATATCTGTCTCCGGTGCCAACATTCTCACATCCGCGTGACCTAGCAATGTTCCAAGAGGAAAGTCTGTTGAATCGACAGGCTCAGGCCCGAAGTAGTGCCGGTCGATCCAATCCCGCTTGTTCGGCCTCAATGGCTTTGTCGCTTGTCCTTTATCCGACCGGTTGCTTGGGCGTGAGGCCTGGATTCCTACTTGGGTCACCTGACTCTGGCGCTGAGAGTCGTACGTGTCAGGAGGCAAGCGACTAGACAGCTCCCACACCACACTCTGGGGCACAGAGTCGTACGCGTCAGGAGGCACGTGACTAGACGGCTCCCACACCACACTCTGGGGCACATAGTCGTACGCGTCAGGAGGCAAGCGACTAGACGGCTCCCACACCACACTCTGGGGCACATAGTCGTACGCGTCAGGAGGCAAGCGACTAGACGGCTCCCCCAGGCCCTGACTCTGGGGCTGAGAGCCGTACGCGTCAGGAGGCAAGCGACTAGACGGCTCCCCTTGGTAACCCCGGTACGCAACACTAAAGTTGTGAAGATCAGTCTTGTACCTCTCAATGGAGCTCTTGAGACTGTCAGGCGCATGCGCGACATACCAGTCAAACCGCTCGAGCTGCTTGAACACCTCAGTGCCCTGGTCAACCTAAAAAACATGCATAGAAAAATCACCGTCATCATTTCAGGCATGGTCGAGAAGGTGCGCAAATAAATATTGAAACAACACTAGGTTGACTTACAATGCTCAATGCCCAGAACTGGTCATAGACCTCACGTGGCGCATACGATTTGGTCCTCACTTGGGAAGGGCGATTCACCCTCGTGCGCGTCACCTTGAGAAACCACTGCAGGTACTCCTCAGTACTGGTGCCGTCGTCCTTGAGCGATACAAGGCTACCATACGTTTCTTGCCAAGTATTCCACTGTTGCACCTCGTCGCTCAGCAAATTCAAGGCATCAGGCACCTCAAAATTCGGACCTCGACCGCTCCTGTATCGCCGCATGTCTACAGCGGGTTTTGGTATCCCTTGTAGACAGCCAGCTTGTTTCATAGCTCGATCGGGCATCTGAAACTCACATACTTCGAAGTGAATAAGTGGCACCCGAACCAAACCTGCCAGCACGTACGACACCGGAAGTTGCCAACACAACTCATCCAACCGATGCATCACCTTCCCATATGGCTGCCACGTCACCTGGGATGCATCCATCATATCTAGTTCCCCCCGATAGAACATTAGATGGTGGTGAGGGTCTACCCGTCTCCTCCGTTTGGTCGTAGGCCCCCAGGCCCACACCCTAGGCCACGTCTCATCGGAATCAGCTACGGGCTGTGGACGACCCGTGGGTAGCCTCTCGTAAGACCAAACCTGTGAACGCAAACATTATATGGAATTAGTAATTAATCACGAATATATTGACACGTCAACCAAGAATATTGGACAAAAACGTCAAACCTGTAACAGAGTGATGCAGGCGGCAATATTTTTGGCACCCTTTCTCGTAGCTTTGTGCAATGCTCGATATAGGTGCGCAAGGACAGCTGAACCCCACGAATACGAGTATACCTCCTCAAGATCCTCCAAGAACACCATATACTTCGGATGCACCGTGTTTTTTTTTTGCGTCGGAAGTAGTATAGATCCAGTAATATACAAAAGGAATGCCTTCGTATACGTCACCAAATCATGAGGAGTGTATTCATCCGGTAGCTCGCCGTACTGCTCTCTCAGCCATTTAAGTTTTATGTCGTTGGTTGTAAGAGCGTCCCTCGGAATTCCCGAAAAATACTGCCTAGCCATCTTCGCTATGGATGCAGACGTTTTACTCGAAGTAATGGGTCTGCCGTGACATGGGATTCCAAGTATAAATCCGACGTCCTCTAATGTAATAGTCATTTCACCAAACCGGAAGTGAAATGAGTTCGTCTCGCCCCTCCATCGTTCAACTAGAGCGGATATAAGGCAATCGTCGTGCCGAGACCAATTCCCGCAATCGGTGAACACGGTCAAATTTTGATCGTGTAATAGTTGTATTTGTTCCTCGTTCAGTACCCACTCGTCGAGGTGACTTGTGCTTTGAATTGTTTCCAAAACACCCCTATCGACACCGTCAAATACGTGCCTCGCGACGTGGTCATCGTCATCGTATAGGATTGATGTATCATGAGGTCCAGGGTTGAAATCCATATCTGTAAGAACAAAATATAATCGTAAACCAACTTAGCGTCCATAATATTTACATTCCAAAACTGTAACTGAATCGTTAACCTAGCTTACCAACGCATTAGCAATAGTCATTAAATCATTATTTTAATGTATTAAAACCATTCCTCACTTCCAACCACTCCGAACGCTTAATAACGCTAGTTCCCTAAAATTTAGCGCCAACATGGTTATTTAGCAATATCCCCCCCCCCCCCTGATGGCCGCTACACCCCCAACACCTCAAAACCGCTTTTAAACCACTTTTTAAATGTATTACATCAATTATATACCAAATATTTCCTCAGAATATTTTAAGGGGGAAAGTTACCAAAACACCCCCAACTTATGCAAAATACCCTGTGGCAGTCATCGCCCCAACAAACATCTCAGAACAACTTTAAAATAACTAAACGGGTGTCTCACACCCTTTCCTGAACTAAAAGTCATTCGGGAAATTTGTGTAATGTAAAATTAGGAAAATAGCCCCCGATGAGCGGCAAATTACCGCAATGGCCCGGGGTTCATTATCACCCCAACGCCCCGCGAATCGGCTTCAAATCAGCCTTTCAGGTGCTTTGCTTACATTTACGGACTGAAAAGTCGTTTCAAAAACTTGACACTGTAAAATTACCAAAATACCCCTCTCGGGGTGGCGAACTACCAAAATGCCCCCTGGCATCAGGAAAAATCTCAAAAGTGCTTTAAGATGCTATTTTAAGGTTCCTGAACTGATTCGTGATGTAAAAAGTATTTTACGGAAGTTTCGCCCAAAAATCCCGAACCGGTGTCCGGATCGAGCGCGTAAAAGCCCGTTCGGCAAAAAAATTGCTAACGGCTTCGGAATGGCCCGAATTCCTGGGGAATGGAACTTCCCAGCATCCTAGGGTTCTCAAAAAAATTTCACGCGAAATTGCGCTAGCTTGATATTTTAAATTACACTGCGAAGTTACAAGGTTGCGCGTATCAGTTAACCCCTTTTCAGTCTTTGGGAAAATCTGAAATTTTTACCTGATACGTATATTTTAGAAATAACCAGGGTCTCTTTTTTGAACTTTTGTAAAATCTAGCTCTAGCTATTTTTTATAAATTCATGAAAAACTGTCTAATTAAGTTTTTACCTTTAGCGACCCCAACGCCCCGCGAATCGGCTTCAAATCAGCCTTTCAGGTGCTTTGCTTACATTTACGGACTGAAAAGTCGTTTCAAAAACTTGACACCGTAAAATTACCAAAATACCCCTCTCGGGGCGGCGAACTACCAAAATGCCCCCTGACATCAGGAAAAATCTCAAAAGTGCTTTAAGATGCTATTTTAAGGTTCCTGAACTTATTCGTGACATAAAAAGTATTTTACGGAAGTTTCGCCCAAAAATCCCGAACCGGTGTCCGGATCAAGCGCGTAAAAGCCCGTTCGGCAAGAAAATTGCTAACGGCTTCGGAATGGCCCAAATTTCTGGGGAATGGAACTTCCCAGCATCCTAGGGTTCTCAAAAAAGTTTTGCGTGAAATCGCGATAGTTTGATATTATAAATTACATTGCGAAGTTACAAGGTTGCAAGTATCAGTTAGCCCCTTTCCAGTCTTTGGAAAAATCTGAAATTTTTACCTGGTACGTATCTTTTAGAAATAACCGGGGTCTCTTCTTTGCACTTTGGCAAAATCTAGCTCTAGCTATTTTTATAAATTCGCGAACAACTGTCTAATTAAGTTTTCACCTTTAGCGACCCCAACGCCCCGCGAATCGGCTTCAAATCAGCCTTTCAGGTGCTTTGCTTACATTCCCTTCAAAAACTTGACACCGTAAAATTACCAAAATACCCCTCTCAGGGCGGCGAACTACCAAAATGCCCCCTGGCATCAGGAAAAATCTCAAAAGTGCTTTAAGATGCTATTTTAAAGTTCCTGAACTGATTCGTGATGTAAAAAGTATTTTACGGAAGTTTCGCCCAAAAATCCAGAATCGGTGTCGGAATCGAGCGCGTAAAAGCCCGTTCGGCAAAAAAATTGCTAACGGCTTCGGAATGGCCCAAATTCCTGGGGAATGGAACTTCCCAGCATCCTAGGGTTCTCAAAAAAGTTTCGCGCGAAATCGCGCTAGCTTGATATTTTAAATTACACTGCGAAGTTACAAGGTTGCGCGTATCAGTTAACCCCTTTTCAGTCTTTGGAAAAATCTAAAATTTTTACCTGATACGTATCTTTTAGAAATAACTAGGGTCTATTTTTTGTACTTTGGCAAAATCTTACTCTGGCTATTTTTTATAAATTCATAAAAAATTGTCTAATTAAGTTTTCACCTCTAGCGACCCCACGCCCCGCTAATCAGCTTCAAATCAGCCTTTCAGGTGCTGTTGTTACATTTCTAGACTGAAAAGTTGTTTCAAAAACTTGACTCCGTAAAATTACCAAAATACCCCTCACGGGGCGACGAATTACCAAAATGCCCCCTGGCATCAGGAAAAATCTCAAAAGTGCTTTAAGATGCTATTTTAAGGTTGCTGAACTGATTCGGGATGTAAAAATTATTTTATGGAAGTTTCGCCCAAAAATTTCGAACCGGTGTCCGGATCGATCGCGTAAAAGTCCGTTCGACAAAAATATCGCTATCGGATTCGGAATGGCCCGAATTCTTGGGGAATGGAACTTCCCAGTATCCTAGGGTTCTCAAAAAAGTTTTGCGCCAAAATCGCGCTAGCTTGATATTTTAAATTACACTGCAAAGTTACAAGGTTGCGCATATCAGTTAACCCCTTTCCAGTCTTTGAAAAAATCTGAAATTTTTACCTGATACGTATCTTTTAGAAATAACTAGGGTCTCTTTTTTGTACTTTGGCAAAATCTAGCTCTAGCTATTTTTTATAAATTCGTGAAAAACTGTCTAATTAAGTTTTCACCTTTAGCGACCCCAACGCCCCGCGAATCGGCTTCAAATCAGCCTTTCAGGTGCTTTGCTTACATTTACGGACTGAAAAGTCGTTTCAAAAACTTGACACCGTAAAATTACCAAAATACCCCTCTCGGGGCGGCGAACTACCAAAATGCCCCCTGGCATCAGGAAAAATCTCAAAAGTGCTTTAAGATGCTATTTTAAGGTTCCTGAACTGATTCGTGATGTAAAAAGTATTTTACGAAAGTTTCGCCCAAAAATTCGAAACCGGTGTCCGGATCGAGCGCGTAAAAGCCCGTTCGGCAAAAAATTGCTAACGGCTTCGGAATGGCCCGAATTCCTGGGGAATGGAACTTCCCAGCATCCTAGGGTTCTCAAAAAGGTTTCGCGCAAAATCGCGCTAGCTTGATATTTTAAATTACACTGCGAAGTTACAAGGTTGCGCGTATCAGTTTACCCCTTTCCAGTCTTTGGAAAAATCTGAAATGTTTACCTGATACAGATCTTTTAAACATAACTAGGGTCTCTTCTTTGAACTTTGGCAAAATCTAGCTCTAGATATTTTTATAAATTCGTGAAAAATCCTAATTTTGATGCCCTAAAAAATCGCTATTTTCGAATCTTTCGAATGTAATACCCCGATTTGTAAAAAAGGAATTTTGACGCCCTAAACACGAATTTTAGACTATGGTAAGAACAATTTAAGCGTAACACAATTTAAACAATCAATTGGTAAGAACAATTTGAAATTAACATTAAATTATAAGAAAATTCAAAATACTTACTTGTTTTGACTTGAAAAAAATGATGAAAAATCCACCGATCTTCTAGCGTAATTTTTTTTTGTTTCTATTGTTGTGGAGATTATGTAGGTGAGATATGGAGAATGAGGAGATTGAAAGAAATGGTTCGGGGAGGGGGATTTTATAGAGAGAAAAGGAAGAAAGAAGACACTTCTCGTAGGAAACCCGTGAGTGAGCAGTAGAGTGGGTGGAGGGGGAAATGACACGTGGGGGGTGGGGGAGGGGGGAAATGACGCGTGGGGGGAAGGGGGTCATCAGGGGGGAAGAGGGCATCATGAGTGGGGGGAAAGGACAATGGGGGTGGGGGAAAGGACAATGGGGTGGGGCCTTGTCTTTCTCTTTCGGGAAAAAGGACATGCCCGAAGGGTGGGGGCCACGGGGG